>CM035813.1:47742832-47925332 GCA_020458035.1 Magallana ariakensis
TTTGAGCAATATCTACTGTACTTAGTTGTCAAGATATTTTGATTTTGATACTGTAATGCTAATTTGATCAGAGTTAAGGATATTGTTCCTCAGGTGAGCGATGTGGCCCCTGGGCCTCTTGTTGAATTGTTCACTGCAGGTACCCTTTAATGTTTTTGAATTGTTAAATACAACTTCATAGCTAAATATTTAACTCATTATTCCTGGACAGGTTCACACAAATTTGAGTAACTTGGAGGCATCCATCAATAAAGAATTTCCCACCACATGTTCAGGTATGTAAAAAGTACACTGTGCTACTTGTGTCAAAGTTAAATCAGAAGGATAAAGGGCATATTTAATTTCAACAATATTTTTCAACAGGAATTGATGAAATTCATATTGAGCATCTTCCATCTGAGGCAATGTCTGATTTAAGCACACCACAAGAATCTCCAGTTACCAACAATGAAAATCAACCAGTGATTAAGACAGGTCAACCTATTACAGAAGCTATGAAATTACAACTGGAATATGACTCTGGATTAAAGCTGGGTGAATTTGGAATCTTACAGACACAAACTGCATACGAATCAGATCCAGTTCAAATGGAAGAAAAAGTCATGCAATCCTCATCTGAATTTCAAAATCATCAGTATACTGAAAATAAAGGGACAGATTTAACAAAGCAAGATTTTGTCTGCTCCCATGACAGACCAACAAACAGTATTGTTTACCCATCAAATATCAGCAAGCTGGAAGATATTAAAAAGATTGGAGAAAATTTAGACATTTCAAGTAACCAACAAGATGAGCCTTACTCCTATGAGCATCAAGATGAGGGAACTGAATCAGGTTTAATGAAATCGAATGAAACAGAGATAACAGTGTCTGGTTTAAAGAATATGGTACTAACTGATACCATTACTCATGACTACCAAACATCTACTGTTACTTCTCAATCAGAATTTTCTTTTTATGATACCAACTCTGAAAGTACTGCAAAAGTGAATCTTCCAGGGGGAAATCAAGAAAGACTTGCACAAGAAATTGCAGCAGTTGGTGAGAAATCAGGATTTGGTTCTTTGTCTCTCTTTGAAAAATACAAGGAGGCTATAGATATGGAGCATGAAGAGGACTATGACACTGGTGAATCAGTGGAGTATGATGGGGATTACAACATCATTACAGGAGTAAGTGAAAATGATGACAGTGCTTACTACTGGCATCCAGAAGAAGAGGAGCAGAGTCAGGAGGATACCTTTACTGGTCAAACTGTTGAACAAGATGATGATCAAATTGAGACCCTTCAAGATGCAGAAGTTCAACATCAAGGACCCATCAACATTCATTTCTGCCCATCCAGTCCGGCGGAGGCCACTGAGGAGGAGGAGGATGAGGAGGACTACGGGGACAATGATTCCAGGCTCTTCTCATCCCAAGTCAGTGAAGAGCCACAAACTAAAATTGATACAGCCAAGTATCAAAACGATTTGACACCACACTTGGAATTAAATGAGGTATCAGATGTTTTTTGTGAAGAAGACACAATGGATCAAATGTTATTTGAAAACCAAAAAAACAGGGCAAGCCAGTTTACGAGTAGTAAATCTTCCGTAGGCACAGAAAACATGAGAACTTTCTCACCAGTTGCAGCAAATGGTTGTGAATCAGAACAAGATGTAAAACTGTTGAAAGTCAATTCTAATACACACTGGCAACATCAGAGGCTTGAACCTAGTGAGGGAGAATGCTTTGTGTGACAAGTTATTAGCATTGGCAATGATTAATGAAAGAGTTTGATCTGGAACCTTCAAAATGATTGAAAGGACTATATATGGTATTGTGCATTTTTTGCTCTGAAAATACAAGGTCTTAAAAGAGATTTAAAAATAAGGTTGAAGATATTTTAAATCATGTTGAACAAGTATACAAGAATTATCCTTATGACGTCATAATGTAGAGATGCTGTCATAAATATCATATTTTTAAAATTTATGTTTTTAAGCAAATATGAGGGTTGGCCCAAAATAGCGTAGACGCGTGGCATATTTAGTTAATTGAAGACACAGGAAGATGAAACTTTTACCATTATGATTCAATTAATTTGCATTAAATTTATGTTTTGATATCAATTATATTATAAGAGATTAAATTAGTGAAATGAAAGCATACTCGTTTATAAATTTTTTTTGAGGCGCAATGTCAAAAATGAAGGTTAAAACCAAAATAAAGAAATGAAAATAGTGAGAATGAGTACTTTAAGAATTAAAAATATCAAATAATATAAAAAGTGCAAACTCGTAGTAAAATGATGAGGTCAGCGTTTTAGGTGGGGCACTGATAATTAATAAAATTTTGCAAAGACCTCAAAACAAATCTTAAGCTTATTTGAAAGTAAATTAAAATTACCAAAATTGCATAGAAACGAATTTTGTGAATATGTTGTCTAGTACGTAACATAAAAAATATTCAGATGAATATAATGACATCAAATTGTCATCAATTGAAATGGATGACAAAAAGTGGAACGTCACATTTCGGGAAGACAGACGTTAGCGAACAAGTAATACAGGTTCCTAGAGAATATTTTGAAAACAGAACTAGAAATGTAGAGAGCATGTGCACTCGGAGTACATGTTAAAAAAAATATTAATTTCCAAGACATTTCTGGAAATAGAATGTGAATGTTATCGTGAACAATGTGAAGGGTTTTATAGCAACGAGAAGGCTGGCTATTTTGGATGTCACATATTGGCAAAACCTGCTGATACAAATGAATATATTTCTAAAAAAATATATTAAGCACACGTTTAGAATTTTGGGGTACTGTTTGACAAAGGGTCAATGATCGAAATACAGTTGTCTGATGAAATAAATTACAGTGAACAGAATTTAAGTATTTCCCTCAGTTTACACAATTTTGGGACAACCCTCATAATGGGTGTTTCCCAACTGTTTTTCAACTAGGAAACATTGAGCACATACTTGCTCAAGTACCATATTTTTATGAACAAAAACATTGAAAGTAGTACTTGAGGAGACATGCGCTCAATGTTTCTGGAAGCAAAATATGAAGACAAAAAGGCGATTTTTTCATTATTTGCATAATTATGGGAAAAGGCACATTTTAGTGATGTCATAGTGGAACAACTATTGGAGAATGACAAAAAAGACTGTTATGATTGACATTTTCTGTTAAATGTTTATTGAAGATATGATTTTGATGTTATACTGTGTAAACATGGGGGCAGATATCTGATCTTATTACACGAAGTTCTTTGCATTGTGCAAAATATTTTCACAGAATTTTTATGTTTTTTATGTAACAATCTATTAACATGTTTTTTGCACCATGTTACTAATTAAAATCCATTAGCAATTAATTTTGTAGATTGTCAATGATATTTAAAGGTGATTTTTTTTTTAGATATATTTGTACGTATATAGAATTAACAAAATAGTTTCATAACATGTTTATATATATATATATATATATATATATAGGGACATAAATTGTGGGGGAAAATTTAGCCACCAAGAATTTACCGTAAATGATTTCACAGAGCAATTTCTGTATTATGCTTGTTGTATGCCATTGATATATTATGTTTATTTGAATAAAATGACCTAAAAATATGAGTGTCCCTGAGAGTCTGGAAAGTACTTGACTTTTAAAGTTTTCCTCCATCTATTCAAGATATAAAACTTTTTAAAAAATCCTACATTAATTTTGTGCAGTATTTTATCAATGTGGGGTGATATTGTTAGGTTATTTGACCAATTTTAACCGAACTTTGCACAAAGCAACTTGTGAGACTTTAAAATTTGTTCAGATGAAAACACAGAATAAAAAAAAAAGGTGGGTATTTCAGTAGCATTTCTTCTTAATTAAGAACCAGTTACCTAGTCTGTTTTATCAAGCTTTTACCCAATTGCAAGCTATCCATTATATGGAAGATTTAAGGTTCTCCGATCCTCAGCCTCAAAGTATTTTTTTCATCATAAGAATGATTTTTTTCTTTCAACCTTATAAATGAAATTATATAAAATGAAATTTTTAGAGGGTATCCATGCATATTACAAAGTAATTGCAAATTTACCTACGATGGATATAATGGAATAAAAAAACAAGTTGAGTTTAAAAAAAAAATTCCGGTGCATCGATTTCTCGAACTCTATACCAAGATGTATATAGTGGGAGAGCTCTGTGGATCCACTACGCCAAGCATGTAGTTGTGTGACTGATGGTTATACCAGCAGTAGAATACTAAATTAAAATTGTATAAAAGTCAGATTTATGGTACGAATTTAAGAAATCCGGATAATTTAGAGTTATCGAACTTTGCTGAGGATTGGAGATCGTTAAATTTTAACATTCACAACCAGGGGTCAACCAGTTTCACAAAAGCCTTGTTATTTAAAGTGCGTCATAATTCTACTACGTCACCTTGGAGGTGGCATGAAATTATTTCTAAGGTTATCATCAAAAAATGGTTGTGTTTATTGGGTTTGATGACGATCGAACTACTGCTTCAAACTTTGTGTAGACAGTGTGTTTGAGGGACAGACAGCCCCCACCTCCACTTAGATGTCTGCAACAAAATGGATTGTTGATAAATAATTAATGTATATAGCATAGTCCTTCTGTTGTTAAATAGTTATTAGAATATAGCATAGTCCTTCCATCTCCACTTTCTAATGATGCCCTAATGGATGCTTCACACATTTAAAGATGCTTGGTCCAATGTTTTGACTATTACAGTATCAATTTTTTAAACAAATCAATTATTCTAGTAAGTTATAAACTTTCACCTATTTAAACCAGCAGAATCAGTCTCTTTTTAAGGATAAAATATTCAACTAAATGCAAGTGTAAACACAAAGATACTGTTTGGTTTCATATCCCCATTTGCTTGTATTGATTCAGCTTGAATTTTTGCCTAGATTACACAAACTACTGAAAGATACATGAACATTATTCACACAGGTTCATTTTCTTTTTTGAAAACTTGACTAATATGGTTTGTTTAGCAAATGCCAAACTCCTGATGCAATCATACATGTACCTGCCTTAGGCAAATTCTCATAGGGGGAAGAAATCATATACATTCATTAAATTGCCATTTTAAGTAGATCGATGTACTTCATACATCATTTTCTCTATAGAAATATCACTTAAATGACTGTTAAAACTACTGCATTGCCTATCAAAGTACATATACAACACAAAACCAAGGCAGTTTTATTTATTTTGATGTTTTATCTTCTTGTTTATGAGCCATCGAAGGGCACCTGCTCCAAAAACTTTAACTCCTCCAGCATCCTAAACAAGAATCCAAGCCTGTCAAATGCACAACTATCACAAAATGCATCATCCATCTCAGTTTTGTAAATGTGGGACCAGTAATAACTTGCTAGATAATGATTTGGCCATCAAAGGGCACCAGCTCCAAAAGCTTTTACCTACTCCGCGCGCGGCCAGCATCTGAAACTTTTGGCTCATATTCATCACCCTAGTCCTAAAGTTACATGTAGGTCTTAAATTCTCTCTAGATGCACCATTCAAGCATGTTTGATAAAGTTAGAACCAGCCATACCTAGATAAGGGACCTGCTTCAATGATATTTTGTCGTTCTTATCACAACATATAATATACTATTGAATCATATCTATACATGGTTATTTTCGGCTCATGTTTTTTTCGCCCTTTTTTACTTGCGAACTGTTTCCCCCATCTTAAATTTGCCAAGACAAATGGGGGCGAGTATTTCCCTGTTTACAGTATACAAGTTATATGAAATAAAATATTCATATTGATCATTCTTTTCTTGTTATCAGTAGAAAATAAACTATTAATTTGATATGATATCGTGATGGGAGCTCATTTAGGTCATGTTTTGTTTTAGTCAGTTCTGTAATCTTTGATTACCCATGTTTTATGTACAAAATGATGTTTATATATTGCATTTAAAAATTTGTTATTGTTTCCTATCTATACTTGACAAGTTGAAAAGAATGAAGACAGATTTAATGAAAAAAATCAGGATGCTGATGCCGAGGATTTTTTGTTTTACTGTTTTTGCCTTGAAGGTTAAAAACATAATGTATTATATATGTGCATGCACATGCAATGCAGTTATTAATTATTGTGACATTTGAAAATTTGTCAGAAGGTGGTTCAGCATTTAAAAAAAAACCATAACAATACAATTATGAGATTCATTTTATTTCTTAAACATGTCTAATCAAAATATTTTTCCCTTCAATAATTCAGGCAGCATATCATACAATGTTATACACTAGCTGTTATCACCAATATTCAAATAATGTGATTAACAAAACTAGAACAAGGATTCCCAAATTGCTGTTTTAGGACTTCAAGAAATGGGAAAAGTATTATAAAATCCACTCTTTTATGTAAATTTTTAGTCTTATCACCAACACTGTATAGCAAATGCTACGTATTAACAGTTAATAGCTTTCCCTGCATAGGCTGCCAAGTTAGCTTCTCGAAGCGCCTCCGAAACAGTCTAAAAAAATAATATAAGTATAAACTGCATTGATCAAAACTACTGGTACTTATATTTCATTTTCTCAGAATGAACATATTAACTTACTGGATGGGCATGACAAACACGAGCAATGTCTTCACAGGAAGCTCCATATTCCATTGCCAATACAGCTTCATTAATGAGTTCTCCTGCCACCTGCATAAATATAATAGAGAGGTTAAGATTTCAAACATGTATGGGTACCTGTACTAGGGGAATCACCTGATTCTTTGCGTATTACATCAACAGTTTTTGTGATGACTAGGTTTCTACGCGTTCTCGAAACTTGTAGAGTGTCGTCTACACGTAAGCAGAAACTTGTTGCGTTTACAGCAAAAATATCTAATTGATGAGTGAATATGTTCTTGTTATACATTATATAGATTTTTAAAATTCATTTGCATGCAAATTAATAAGAATTCACCATTTATTTGGAGTAAATTAAGTAAATTATGTCACTAAACTGCGTCAAAATTTTGTGCTGAAAATTGTTTTAGTTGAATACACTCAATATTGGTCAAACTTAGTTACATTAACAAACAAGGAGAAAGTTGCAATGTGACAGCAAACTGGGTTTTCTTTTCAAAAAATCAAAGTATGCATGCTTATCTCTATGGTGCATATCTGTATTAATAATCTTGAAACTGCAGAAGGAGTTATCTGGACAAACGATGTACCCTGTATGCAATATATCAGCCTGTATGTACCAATTTTCTTCCAATGACCCTGAACTTGCATGAATTATTAAAGATCAAGGTCAGGACATATTTTCAGGTCACAGGCGATCTTTGTGTCAAGTTTTAGCTTTTATTTATTTTCCAATACAAGATATGCCCTAGACAAGAATTATGCAATTTTTTTTACAGTGACCTAGAACTTGGACAAAAGACCTTAGGTCAAGATCATGACATACCCTTAAGTCATACGCAATTTTTATGTGAAGTAGGAACTTCCAATGTTTATAAAAAAGGTATAGAGAAGACATAAATTATGCACTTCCAGTGACCTTGATCTTGAACATTACTAATGAATTTGGGTTAAAATCATGATTACACATCTTCAGGTCATAAGCAATCTTTCCGTAAATTGGGAACTTCCAATTTTAATACATAAGAGAGGTATAGATATGACACAAATTATGCACTTTTTTTTTTTAAGTGACCTTAAAATTGGCCTAATGACCTTGGGTCAAATAATGACACATCCTTAAGTCATAAACAATTTTTGGTGAAGTAATAGATTCTAATATTCTTCCATGAGAAAGATATGGATCGGACACAACTGTACAGACAGACGGACAAGGTAATTCCTATATACCCCTCCCCTCCCCCAAAAAACTTTGTTTGCGTGGGGTATCATAAAGAAAACAATGTTTGTGCTTTTTATTATAAACCATCGGGCTTGCAGGGGCAAACCATCGCATGAGTGTGGACCATTGGTCTTTAGTGTGTCAAACCAGTCAGGGTTTGGTGTAATTAAACCATCTGACTTCATTACTACTTCAACAAGAGGCCCATGGGGCCACATCGCTCACCTGAGCAACAATGACTTTATATGGGCATTCAAAGAATATTGTGCCATATGGCCCTTTGGTAGAATAACAAAAAAAACCTCATAAAGTCTCCAAATTTTACACTTATTTTTGCATACACTTAATCATTGACAATGTACCTTTATGAAATACCATTCTTACCGAAAATAAGATCCTATGCAAGATATTTAACTAAATTTTTGGTAGGGGTTGACGATTAACTTCCAGTTCCCTTTATTTTAGCCCCCCCCCCCCCCCTCACTTTCCTATACATGAAAGAAGAAAATTGTACCTCAATGCGCTCATTCTCGAATCAAAAACATTAAAAAATTGAATTGGTCTTCTCCATTATAAATGATTGTCATTTACCTAGCGTGAATTCATCTCGTATGACGTTTCATAACCTTACTTGACTGATGAATAAACTATCAAACTGAATTATGTTGTAACATGATAATTCTAATCAATGTATTGACAGGCATATCGCTCTATTGTTCTAAGGCCCATCCATTTTTTTCATCTTCATTAAAAAAGAACAAATGGCTACAAACAAAGATGCTTTTCCACTGCAATATTTTTTTAAGAACAGCGATGCTTTTATCCTCATAATAATGAGTCAGAACTATGGCAACTGTTTAAAAGACTTCGTTTATATATATATAATCTTCACCAATTTTGATAGACAGACGTGTAAATAAAAACGAAGTCTTTTTTAATGAAGATGAAAAAAATGGATGGGCCTTAGAATTACTACACATGCATGTAAACAAAAACATGACTCAAAACAAGGTCTGTATCTTCCTAATAATTCTTTGAATTTTTTATATATATATATAAATTCATCCTATAAGAAGGGGCACCAGAAAGTAGTTACTGCATATCATCCTTTTAGCAAGACATTTCTAATGATTAACCAAAATTTCAGCGTCAATCATAGAATTATTAGGAAGATACAGACCTTGTTTTGAGTCATGTTTTTGTTTACATGCATGTGTAGTAGTTGGGGCTATATGGACCGTGGATATCTGCCTGGGTAGCTCAGTGGTAGAGCTCCTGACTAGAGTTACAGGGGTCCCTGGTTCGTTTCCCGGTCCAGCCATATGTTTTCAATATATATATGCTCATTCCTCCTTTCCTACTACATGTCAAAATACTTACATTATCAAACTAAAAATAGGGGAAATACATTTAAAAGTTGAGATTCATACTATTTTGTTAAATACTTGTGCTTAAATGAGGCATTTCTGTGTTTTTGAAGGGCATTTCGGTGTTTTCACCGGGCATTTCGGTAAATCATGGGCATTTCGGTAATTCTAGTTACCCCGAAAATGAAACTAAAATCAAAACAAGCTAAAACCATCGTGACAAGTGAACATGTCAACGCATTGAAACATTAAACCTCAATTTACTTCAAAAAATCGGCACAAATATATTTTGCAAGTTTCAAATATTCCCTTCGCACGTAAACTGTTGCACAACAAGCAAATTCATCTTTGTCAGTTTGACCAGTTTTCGTGCGTGAAACATGGCTGCTCTAAACAAAACCTCGTTTTCGATATACGAAATACCGAACCCGAAGTTATAAACTGATCGACCCCCAATTTCTTTGTTATTATTTTCGTAAATTACTCAAATTTGAAACAGAATTAGCCCATGAGTTTTGCAATTTATATTTTCCTTTCCATAAGGATTATGTAGGCTAAATTACGTTGAATTTGACTCAGTAGTTCTTGAGAAGATTTTTTAAAATGCACCCCCCTTTTTTTACAGCTTCGAGGTTTTCTCCACTTTGAATAAAGATCGGTCTTTCATTTCTGCAATTTTTATTCGTCTTACCATAAGGATGCTTTGTGCCAGATTTGGTTGAATTTGGCCAGGTGGTTTTAGAGAAGAAGTTCAAAATGTAAAAGTTTACAGATGGACGGACAGACGGACGACGGACAAAATGTGATCAGAAAAGCTCACTTGAGCTTTCAGCTCAGGTGAGCTAAAACTATTAAACTTATAGTTCCAGAAGTAAAAATCTACTACCGGTAGTTTTAAGTTTTTTTCAAGTAATTTGATAAAATTACAAGTTTACCTTACTTTTACTACTAGTCAGACTCTGAATTCACACTTTACTTTGTTTCATTTGATTTCATTGCAATATACTTACTGATCCAATAAAGTGACATCCTAATAATTTGTCTGTTTCTTTATCTGCCAAGACTTTGACAAAACCATCCGTATCATCATTGGTTTTGGCACGGCTATTAGCCACCAAGGGAAACTTTCCAACTTTGTACACTACTCCCTGCAATACAATGAATCACTTCAAAAATCAAATTAAATACTTGTACTTCCAAAATCATAATTGATAACAAATTTTTGCTCAGTAAAGAGTTATGATAAAGACTTTAAAGCATTCCTGGCCCGTAATTGAAGGGGCTTGTAAATAATATATAAACATATTTTGTTCAACAAGTGTTCAGGAATTGTATACTATTTTAAAGATATCTGAACAAATGTTATTTATAGGCCGACCCTTAAACTTCTTACTGGGGCCCCACCATGAACCAAAAGTTTTAGGTGGCATATTGTTAAGAACATTATTCTAAACAACATTTGTTCTACATTGGTTTCCAAAACATTTCTCCTTTTCTAGATAGTAATGATCAAATTTTGGACTTCTTACCCTTAAAACCCCTAATTACGTAACATATGATTAAAAAAAAAGGCAATGTATAGATGAACATCTGTACAATTAACATTTTTGCTTCTATAATCAATCACAAATAATTGCTCAGTAAAGAGTTATAATTAAAAGACTTTAGAGCCCTCCTGACCCCTTATTAAAGGGACCAGCCCTTTTTTATTAATTTAAAATAAAAAATTGTGTAAAACTAAACAACTTTTGCATTACATGTTTTAACAAATTATTTATGTTTAAAGATATTTTACAAAACGTGTTAAATTTTGGTGCTAATGTTCGACCTCGGGCAAGCTTCAGCGCCTTGCATATTTTCCAAAATTTCACGGTTCTATTACCATTAGTTACAGAGGAGTTACATGGACAAAATGGTCCTTAAATATTCAAACAAGAGGCCCATGGGCCACATCGCTCACCAGAGCAACAACAGACATAATAAAATCAGCTTTATGGAGTCATATACAAAATATCTGAACAATGTCTTATAATAAGATCCTGTAAAAAAAAAATTCCCCTGCATATTCTTATGTTTATCACTGAGCCCCTTTGTAACAGGATGATTTTACAGTCATATCACATATTGAGCATTGCAGTTCTCGAGAAGATGATCAGACTTAAACAACTGTTTATATATGGATTATAAACCTACATCAAACTTTGAAACCATTGTAAGGTCTAAGAATTGTCCAGGGGCCAGAGTCTAAACAATTTTAAAGAATCAAGAATATGTCAAAATGCTTGCATATAAGTAAAACCATATATAAAAACATTTGAGTTTTTGTGAACAATTTAAATGTTTTCCTTTGTAAAATTGGACCCCCCCCCAATGTGGCCCAACCCTACTCCTGAAGAATATGATTTTGACACATTTTAATCTAGACTATTTGAAGACTGAACTGACTAAAGTTAGAGCTCTTCTAGACAATTTGTGTTTTAGAAGATTTTTCCCTATATATTCCTATGTAAAAATTTGACACCCCCACTTCCAATTGTGGTCCCACCCTACCACCAGGGATAATGATTTAAACAATTTGAATCTTCCCTACCTGAGGATGCTTCCATACAAGTTGCAGCTTTTCTGCGTTTCTGAGAAAAAGATTTTTTAAAGATTTTTCTCTATATATTCAAATGTAAAAATTTGACACCCCCCATTGTAGCCCCACCCTACCCCAGGGGATCATGATTTGAACAAACTTGAATCTACACAACCTGAGGATGCTTTCACACAAGTTACAGCTTTTCTGGCTGATCAGTTTCAGAGAAGAAGATTTTAAAAGATTGACTCCATATATTCCTATGTAAAAATTTGACCCCCCATTGTGGCCCCACCCTACCCCTGGGGATCATGATTTGAACAAACTTGAATCTACACTACCTGAGGATGCTTCCACACAAGTTACAGCTTTTCTGGCTGATCAGTTTCAGAGAAGAAGATTTTTAAAGATTTACTCTATATATTCCTATGTAAAAATTCAACCCCCCATTGTGGCCCCACCCTACCCCTGGGGATCATCATTTGAACAAACTTGAATCTACACTACCTGAGGATGCTTCCAAACAAGTTACAGCTTTTCCGGCTGATCAGTTTCAGAGAAGAAGATTTTTAAAGATTTACTCTATATATTCCTTTGTAAAAATTTGACCCCCTCATTGTGGCCCCACCCTACCCCTGGGGATCATGATTTGAACAAACTTGAATCTACACTACCTGAGGATGCTTCCACACAAGTTTCAGTTTTCCTGGCTGATCAGTTTCAAAGAAGAAGATTTTTAAAGATTTACTCTATATATTCCTATGTAAAAATTGGACCCCCCGTTGTGGCCCCACCCTACCCCTGGGGATCATTATTTGAACAAACTTGAATCTACACTACCTGAGGATGCTTCCACACAAGTTTTAGCTTTTCTGGCCAAATGGTTTTTGAGAAGAAGATTTTTGAAACATACCAACAAATTTTCAATGATTTTTAATTATCTCCCCTTGAAAGAGGGCGTGGCCCTTCATTTTAACAAACTTGAATCCCCTAAACCTAAGGATGCTTTGTGCTAAGTTTGGTTGAAATCGGCCCAGTGGTTCTGGAGAAGAAGTCGAAAATGTGAAAAGTTTACAACAATGACGACGACAACGACAGACAACGGACAAATTGTGATCAGAAAAGCTCACTTGAGCTTTCAGCTCAGGTGAGCTAAAAATCTTGAAAATCTCTAACCAGAAGTGACGTCATCAGCTCAAAATTTTATTATTGCAAGAACGAGGGTTGTTAGAAAAGTTCAGACAAATTGCTTACGGCAAATTACTGTGTAATTTGGAGCATGTCATATGTTTTATTAAATGACTAACAATTGAGAATAAGCATGCAAAAAATTCTATGAATTTGACATTTTTTTCAAAAGATACAGCGCTTTTTGCTTTGCATGAGCTAGATTTACGGTGCACCATTTCATATTTCCACGACATCAGGTGACGTCAAACAACTTAAAGTCAAACATGTTACTCTTTTTTTCAAAGTACACACCTTTCAGTTCCACACACTTTTCAAGTCATTTAATCGATTTATTAAAATGCACGTTCATACCATTATTTGTTTTTGTATAATGTCTTTTGTGGCATATCGTTGATCATTTAGGTTCAACAATTTCTGTTCACGCAGTTTCAACTTTAGATAAGGTAAAAAAAAAATGCGAAATCCGTAGGTGCAAGATCTGGGCTGTATGAGGGGTTGGGGTACTGCAAGGCTAAAAAAAATCAGTTCTTCCATCTTTAAACCTCTGTGATTCAAATTGTAAACATTTGTCCTATAAAAATAGCAGCATCTAAAAACCTTTTGGTCTCCATCGGAGATTTTTTTGCGTGCACACAAAATTAAATGAAGGCCCTGTGCTCCAAGACATCTATTGACGTCAATGTTTTTGACTAATTTTTCAAGCGTTGTCTGTCCAAATTCGGCAATAAAACGGTCAGAAATTCTTCAATTCAATTGAAACTTTTACAAAATGACCTTTATAAGTTACTTTGATGTCATTTGAAATATCGTTTATTTTTATGCGCTTAAACGTTACATTTTCTTAATAAGAAATATATCCCCCTAAACTTTGTTTGCAGGTGTATAATTAGAATGCTTTTTAAGATTCACTGACATCATGAAAATGAAACAGTTGCTGTGGATCATTTTTTTCAAATTCAGGACAAAATTAATTTAAGAAGGGCACCACTAAGCCAGCATCCCCTCTGGACATGAAATATTGTAGGAGAAAATCCATTTTTCATTGAGGTATGGAAAATTAAGGCATATATTATGCATATATACACATAACTTATATCATAGTAAATATGAAACAAGTACATGTATTTATCGTCTTAAACCACTTTGAATTCATAACTACAGGTATTTTATCTCTATCCCCTAGCTCTTTGGTGTATATATTTGGTGTATACATTTATGTGGTTGTACAGTTTCTCTATTCCTAGCTGAAGCCCAACACATATGCTTTAAATTTTATTCATCTAGCTTCATTTAGTGACATACATGTACATTAAGCATAAATGATTCATGTAAGCAAATTTATATTTTATAATGAATCATAGCTGAGGATCTAGGCCTAGCAATCTTTAGTCTGCTCATGTTGGCATAATGTTTGTCAACCCAAAGTAACAGATCTGCAGCTTTCAATATGAAACGATATTCCCTTGTCTCTTCTAATCTCGGACTAGTTCCACTCTTAGTACTGTAGAAATTGGGGAAACTTTGCCAGAAATTTGGCTTCTTGTTTCAATGAAAATGGGATGAATTTAATTTCCTGTTCACTTCGCTTTTAACTTTAGACATTTTTCTAGCTCCCCATTACTACAAATGTTTGTTTCTTACAGTTAACAAATTCTAAATCCAAAAAAATATATCAAGTTGGTGATCTGAACTGTTTAATTTCATTTTAGTTTCACAGTAGTGAAGTGGAACTCAGAGTTGTCAAGTTGTACATAAAATAACTGTTTTAAATGTTGTTATTTTCACGATATTTTAATAAATATTTAACCAATTGATCTGAAAATTAATAAGGTTTGTCCTCTTACCAATTCAAAGAAGTGTACGAAGTTTGATCAACATTCACATGAGGGTTTTTTTTTAATCTTGCCCATAAGCCCAAAGTGGACACACATACACACACACGCACAGCAGCGATGCTATATTCCCTTCGCAAGAAGTTGCGCAAGGGGATAACAATTTAATGCTGTGAAAGAACCCTTGTTGATGAATACTTATATTATTCCTTGTTTCTTATAAATGTCAATAGACAATTCAATAAGTTGTTTATAACTTGTGTTTGAACCATGTGTGTATGTTTATGCAACAAAATATGTTCAAACCAAACCAACAGATTATTTGTATATATATAGTATGAGGTATTGCTGAATCAACATAAAACCCATTTTTTTAAATTATTATCAATAAAATCTTTTAAGAATACCATAATATATAAATATCATAATTATGAACACTTGAAACTTTTGTCTATCTGTATGCCATATTTCATTCTTGGTGCTATGTCCATTCAGATTTTATAGATTAGTCTAATTAATCTATGAACATTTTTATTTTGATTGAACCTTCCCCCAACCAGTAACTCCACAAAATAGATCCAAACCTCCAGTTCCCTGATTTTAACAGCAAGAAGTACTGATGTGGACAAAGAATTTCCATACATGAATAATTAAGGACCTTCAATAAATTCTATGAAGGCTTCAGTCCTAAATTTAAGCTGAGCCAAATCTCAGCCAAGATTAAAAGTTTACCTCTTCTTGAAGTTGCTCTTCCGTTTTGCCAACCCATGCCACTTCTGGATGTGTGTAAATGACCGATGGGACACAATTATAATCAATATGGACAGCTCCTCCGTTCATTCCTTCAACACAGATTATACCTGGAAAAGAAAGCCAATCTATGGGTCTGATCCTTGCACATAGCCAAGAATTGAATTAACATACATTTTCATACCAAAAACATACGTAATCAAATATCACAAAGCTCTTGCAGGCACTAAGCATCGTTTTTGAAAGTTCCTTGTATCATTTTATATTAGTTTTTTTAAATATTTTCTCTATATAATATCTATATTAAACTTTGAACCTCTCTTGGGGCCCCAGTATTGGTCAGGGGGTCACATTTTAACATTTAACATTTAGAATTTACATTATTTGAAAATGTTTGCATAGTAATATCACAAATTGGGGATGCTTGCATAGTAATCTCATTAATTGTAGAATTGTATTTTTGAGAAGATTTTTAAACATTTTCCCTATATATTTCCATGTTAAACTTTGAACCCCTCTTGGATCTCCAGGATTGGTCATCATGATTTTAACAATTTAGAATCTACATTATTTTAGAACATTTGCCTAGACAGTAATATCACAAATTGTAACATTGTAGTTCCTGAGAAGATTTTTAAACATTTTCTCCATATATTTGAAGTATTTCTGTGTTCAACTTTGAACCACTACTGGTCACTATTTTAACAATTTTGAATCTTCACTATGTAACAAGCTTTGGTGTAAATATTGGAATTTCTTTAAAGGAAGATTTTTTAAGACATGCACCCTATTTTCACTGTTTCACAATTATCTGCCTTTTAAAAACGGTTTTGCCCTTCATTTTGTTTACAGACACACAGACGGACTGACAAACGGACAATGAACAACGGCCAATCAGAGAGCTAGGAATTAATAAAACATATAATAATATCATTTAAAGATTTTACAATACAAGAAAACAAAATGTTAAAAAAAGATCTTGGAAACCTTTTAGCAATTCATCTTCATATGAATATCAAAATAAATGGACAATGAATAAACATTAGGTTACTGTAACCTAATTTGGGTAAAGATTTTTTGAGGTGGTAGGACCAGGGGTGGTAGACAAATAGAATTTTAGAGTACTTGCCCTCGGACAGGTCACAATCACAAAATTACCTGCCCTACCCAAAAATTTGCTCGCCCTACCTTCAATTTAAATATAAAAAAAACCAACACATCAAATCACTGTTCTCTAGTTCATTTATTATTTTTCAACAGATTCATAGATTAAGTCATCAAAATCTGACACTTGATATGATCAGCCATTTATCATCCCATTGCTTTAATGTAGCTCTCTGATGTTTTGTTTGATCGTTTTTAGCATGTTTGGATGGAATGTTGTTGTTGTTAAAGATCTCTCTCCGCCTTTCGTTTTTCTACTACGGATGCTACTATTGACGTATTTGAAGTTGACCTACCGATTTGTGACAAATTAAATTTCTCCATTTGTCTATCACTCTATGTTAATTTAAAGCTTGCATCGCTACTCAGATAAACAACCCATTACAGCGTTTAAACGACAAGAACAACTTTCATTACGACCTTAGAGGGGGTATAAATAATTGACTATATTATCGGGACCTCTCTTTATTTTACAAGTTAACGTTTGTGAGTTTACTTTCATTTTATGATATTCGGAAAACTTTTTAATCGAATTGGAAATACAGATTTAATGGCTATGAAATAAGTACTTGTCAGAGAACTACTACTACTTAACAAATTAGATGTCCGACCAATAAAAATACTCGCCCCAGATGTCGGGCAATGCTATTTGTGTAGCCCTTCAACACATCAGAACCTACCTATTTAGCAACTGTTACACAATACTTAGTTCAGTAGATCTGCATGCATGAATATTAAATATGGATTGTGCTTTGCAGTTTTGATTGGATGCATGGTTCTGGAGAAGAAGTCACAAAAGTACAAAGTTTACAGCCAGATGGACAGACGGACAGACAGATCTCTGATAGACACCAAAAAAAAAAGAGATCAGAAAAGCTCACTTTAGCTTTCAGCTCAGGTGAGCTAAAAACTGAAGATCTTTAAAACTTATCAAACAAGGGCACCACAGAGCGAAGCATCCCCTTGCAACATGAAATATTGTGGGGGATATGCATTATTTAGGAATGTACATGTAATTGAGACCAAATTCTGAAATTGTTTGGTGGAAAATCAGGGCATATGTTATGCATATATGTACATAACATTATAACTTAGATCAAAGTAAATATGACACAAGTATATGATATATTTCTTAAAACTACTTTGAAATAATTATACATACATAGGTAATATCTCTTTTATCCCTATCCCCAAGCTCTTTGGTGTACATATGTATATTTAGGGAGGGGGGGGGGGTAGTTACATATATGTGGCTGTACAGTTCCCCTATTCCTAGCAGAAATACAGTGCATATGCTTTAAAGTTTAGTAATTAACTTCACTTAGTGACATACATTAAGCATAAACGATTCATGTGAGTAAATTTATATTTCATAGTAATGAAATGTAGCTAAAGATCTAGCGATCTGTAGTCCAGTGGTCAGGTGGTAGTCTGCTTTAATGGAAAATGGGATGAATTTAATCTCCTGCCCACTTCAACTTTGAACTTTGGACATTCTTCTAACTCTCCAATTCTACAAACCTTTCTTTGTTTGTTTCTTACCTTTACAAGATCTAAATCCCAAAAAATATCAAGTTGTTAATTTGAACTGTTTACTTTCACTTTATTTCTAAAGTAGTAAACCCGAATTCAGTGTTGTCAAGTCGTACATAAAATCAATGTTTAAAATGTTGTTATTTTAACGATATTTTAATAAATATTCAACCAATTTATTCGAAAATCAATAGGGTTCATCCTTTTACTATGCCAAAGAGGTGTACGAAGTTTAATTAACATTCATGCAAGGGTTTTCTTTGAATCTTGTCCATAAGCTGAACATACATACAAACACACAAGCATAGCAGCGATGCTATATCCCCTTTGCAACAAGTTGCGCGAGGGGATAATAACTGGCAAACACTCATTGCAAATACATTATCTGAATGATTTAAAAGGTGTTTTACCTTCATCTTCTGCTTTATGTGCCAACATTGGTCCCTGTATACAGTCACCTATGGCATAAACACTGCAAGAGTAAGAAGTTTATTCATTAGTATGTAAAAACATTGCAAGCAGTGCTAATAAATATGAATTACATAATTTTTCCATTTTTATAACTCGGCTTCTGCACTAAAATTTGGGAGTACATTGACAAATATTGTGAAGCACATGGCTCAGTGGTTACAGATGTTATGTTTGTAATGCAGGTCACATACTATTTAAAGCAGTCACTTGATGTTTTACGCTTAAGGTACCCCCATATATTAATCCTCTGTATAATCTATGATATATTAAGAGCTAATTAAATATTAATTTCATAACCAAAATATATCTACAGCGAAATCTCTAATGAATGGTAGCACCGTTCACATTATCAATTTATATCAAACATTCAATATTGCTCAACAAAAGAATTTCACAGAAAATACAGTAATGTTAGCCTCTACATAAGCCCAATTTACAATATTTAGAATGTGACAGTCATAAATGTGTATAAATTATGCATGTGTGTTCAATGGTTTAAAGACCTTGGAACAATGGTTTGGAATCTTGAATTGACTTCTATCCTTCCTCTGTTGTCCTTTGGGATTCCTAATTCTTCTAAACCAATGTTACTTGTGAAAGGTCTTCGGCCAATACAAACCAGTAAAACATCACACTCCAACTGAAAAAAACATACCAAAAAAGTCAATGTAGTTGAAGAAAACAAAAAGTGTATATAAATCCTTAACAAAGTTTGAAAACTCTATAAGCCCGAAACTATTTGTTAACCAGTTTTTATCTTCAAAAATGTTTAGGAGTCTATAGCTATCAGATTATTTCTATCATATAAAAATGGGAGACGATCACCTTGAGACGGAATCTTTCAATCAACCAATGCCTGCATTTTAACACCCAAGAAACCAGATTCCCTTTGTGCAAGCAATGACATGGATAGATTAAATGGACCCATTACAGGTTGTAAATATAAAATAATGGGTAATAAGTCTTGTTGCATTGACAACTGCATTTAACTCGTCAGCTGTAATGCTTGCTTAAAACATTACGTTCGACATTTTGGAATAGGGGTCTTCTGCAAGAAAAAAATTAACATCCATCCTTTAACCATAACCAACTTAGTTTGAAAAGGATGTCCTGTCAACCTTTGTGTTGGTTTGATATTTCTATTCTCCATTATTTTTTTACATCAAGTTTGTAGTTAATTCAGTTCAGACTTTTCTGATAATAATAGATGTAGATGGTTCTTTACCAACTTGAAGGTACTCTTGGACCAGAATTTTATATACCTTAGGTCAGAGGCTCTTTACATAAAATTTAAAAAAATTTGGTTATTCCTGAACATTGACGTATAGTAAATTTATCTCTTGTTGCACTACTATAGTTGTATTTTATCCTCATAGAATACCATATTTTATCTGAGATAAAATGATCACGTGGAAAATAAAATCATTTTAAATAAGTATGAAAAGAGTACAGTAGAGACTGTTTACACACAGTTCCAGTAGACTTTAAGCTCATGCAGTCCCACATTTAAAAGTATTCTTCAGCTAGTCAAAGTATTTAATCAAAATCTATTAAGTGAAAATTTTAAGGACAAAAATATATTACCTCACTGCACTCGCATGCAATTTCTTAAAAAAGATGTAAAACTCCAGTTAGTCTTTCCCATAGATTATAAACATGTATTGTTTAGCTGGTATGAAGTCCCTTTACCTTTCAAAATGTTTCTTGTGGTGTAATACTGTATATAAGGTGACTGAATGTGCCATATTGTCCTTCATTGATGCAAATTTGTAAGTTATTTATTTTCAATTATATTACAGTGTATAACTCATTGCTAATCCTTTTTGTGTCTTTGAGTCTTTTGTGATCTATTTGGTTTTTTTATACACATACTGTCTATCGTACTGAGGTCCTCTTATTCTGTTCACTTTTATTCATTAATAGCAAAGGGTTACAAACCAGAACAGAACTGCCTGTTGTTGGGTCGAAGAAATCATCTGTATCAAATGAGTCAATTATTGCAGCAATAAATAAGATCTAAGCTATTGCCATTTATAAGATTCTATTATCTTATTCACTCAGACTCTCGCTTGGAAATTATCAAAATAATGGTTGTTGGGTTTTTTATAATTCACCCAAGAAAAGAGGGGTACTGCTGTTATGTTATGAGATCTCATTCTTTATGCAAAATTTCACATTTATTTACATGTATATCATGAACTAAACATGTTCATTTTAACTTTTCCAACTTTACCTCATCTTGTTTTTGATTTTTAACACCTTCAATGGCAACTTTGATTTTGTCCCCAACTCTAGTTGCATTGGTAACCTTGGTGTCCAACTTGAATTTCAGTCCTTGTTTCTGAAGGATTCGTTGAAAGTTTTTGGCAACATCCAAGTCAATTCCCATGCCTCCTATGTTTGATAAGAACTCGACACAGGTAACATCTGATCCATATCTTTGCCACACTGATCCCTAAATAAAAGCATTGATACCATATATGAGAAGAATCTCTATCAAGAGGCCCATGCACAGACCTTATAACTGCCACCTGAGTACCATAGCTAACCTAACCATGATGTTTGAAGTCTAAATCCTAATTAAAGATTCCTCTGAATGTTACTCCTCCCGCTTTTATCATTTGATGTTTGCAAACATCAATTCATAACGGGGGTGGGGGGGGGGGGATTTAAATTTAATGCATTTACTATGGTGTATATACCCAAAGTATTGAACCCCTGACCCAGGGGCCATAAATTTCACAATTTTTGTACAGCTAGGGCTTCATGTAAGATCATAAATTTCATAATTTAGATTTCTTATTCTAGATATGCTCAAACCCCCAAAAAATGGTAACAATTAATTGGCTTGTAGTTTTTCAAAACAAGAAAAAAGACATATAAACATAGGTAATGAAAGATTACAGAGCCCCCATAGATGAGGCATCACCTTTATGAGACAAACATTATCATAATATAAAACTAGAAGCAATCTCGTTGTGAGCAATAAGCAGGTCTTCCGTCCAATTTTCAATATAAAATTGTCCCCTTTAAGGATTTAAATGTGTGACACCTGCACTTTTTAAGACAAAAATTTCATTTATCTAGAAAAAGAATATTTTTGTTTTGAAGCGCCAATCAGTTTTAAAACGTCAAGATAGGTTTAACAATTCTAAGTCGTTTTTGAGATATAAAAAGAAGACTTTTGGCTGGCCCCTAAATCTTGAGATCATTGAACAGGTTTTGGTATTTGTTAAACTTTTTGTTCTGAAAGTTATAACAAAATGTTTCTTAGTCTTTAGATATATGAGACAATCAGTTTTGCGGGCCAGCCATGTAACTCCCTAATGGGAGTCACTATGAAAGTTTTGAAGATAGCATGTTGTTAAGAATCAAAATTCTAAATGACTTTTTTTCTTTGATATTTCACAAAATATTTTCGTTCAAACGTTATGTAAAATCAAAGTTTAATTATTTTGGCCTCTAAAGATCCCTATTATGTAACAGATTCTCATTTTAGATCTAGGATCAAACAGCTGTAAATGTCAAGAAAAACAATTTTGCTTCAATTATTCTAAAGTAAATTTCAATCGTTTTAAAGATATTCAGAAAACACTTCTGGCCCCTGTAGGTCTCTAATTTAAGGGGCTGGCCCCTAAATCTTGATATCATTAATTAAACAGGTAAGAAGATGTTCAGACTTAAACAACTGTTTATATATGGATTATAAACCTACATCAATCTGAATGCCATGTGAGGCCTAAGAATTGTCCAGGGGCCAGAGTCTAAACAATTTTAAAGAATCAACAATATGTCAAAATGCTTGCATGTACCGTATTTTTCGGGGCATAGGCCGGTATTTTTTTTCAACAATGCGCAAGCCTCAGCTTATCCCCCGGGATCGGCTTATCGTAGGCTCAAAGTTGAAAAAATTAAATTACAGTAAAATACAAAATCCACTGTTTTTATCCATTGTTCTGTTGTAGCAGTTTATTATGAGGTTTGGTTTTTTCATCCGTTTGAACTATTGTTTATTAGTTGTCCTAGCTGTTGATAATTTTTGTAATGACATCGTGAGTAATAAAATGTACGAGGTATTTCTTTACAATCCAAATCAAAAGAAAATCTTTCTATTTTTTCATATCCATTATTTAAACAAAGCGTTCGTGTATGAACCCTGGAAACTATTATTGCATAGTAAAAAAGAAAATGAAACCGAGTAGAATGTAAAATGACAGAATTTTTTCATGTCTGTGTTTGTGGGACTGGGACTGAAGAATAAATCAAACTTTTTTTTTTTTTTTTTTTACAATTAATTTCCTGTTGGATGAAATAAAGGTATTCTGGTGTCGTGTGTATACAAAGGTGTGAAACCCGTGACCATGACTTAAACACAGCCTGGGGGCATGTAGTGTACACCGTTACACTTTATTGCATTATTACAACTTCTTTGCATAACGGCAAGTCACTATTTAATTAATTAATGGAAAAGAACACACTCAGATTAAATATTTTCTGTGTGGTATTTCGTTTTCTCATTCATAGCGATTACGGGGGATAACTCTATTTGAATATGAAACCATGTGTTGAGCTAATGGACGATATACCCCGTATTTACAAGTAGCTTTCAAAGTATAACTTGATCAAATGAAATTAAGCAATAAGGTATTGATAAAATATAAAATGTTTGGTAAAATATTATACTTAGTCTATCAGACAGAACCACGGAAATTGGTGTTGCAATAAAATTTACAATATGTAAAATAACAATACGTAACTAATACATGTATACCGACAAATACAGAAGAGACTAATCATATGCGTTGGAACCAGGGGGGCTAGAGGGGGCTTTGCCCCCCCCCCCCACTTTTTTTTGCAAAGATAGACATAACCCCCTCTTTTTTTTGCTTAAAAAAAAAAGTTTAACAAATTTAATAATTAATTGTTATTCTTCGGTTTCTTTCTATTATTATTTTTTTTCTATTTCTTTTTTTCTGACTCCTTTTCGGCTTTATAATTCAAAAAGTTTTCAACTGATTTAGATGAAACTTTTAGAGATTATGTGCAACTTTTATGCCTTAAAGATATTAAAGTTTCGATGACAATGTCACTTCCGTTTATACGTTTAAATTTTGAAAAAGTCATTTTGTCCGGTGCATTTCTCAAAAAACGCTTTATGATACAGGCTTGAAATTTTCCATGGTTATGAGTTTATCAATTTACCTGTGCAATAAGACTGGAAATTGAAAACCGTAACTTCTGGTCAAAACCGGAAGTGAATCAAATTTGTTTGAAAATTTGAATTTTTTGATCAAATTAAAAATGTATACGTGTTTTGTAGAGCTCATTAAGCAGAATCTAACACTGAAGACCGTTTTAAAATCAGACAATGCATTACAAAGATATTGGGGTTTGAAAATTGATTTTTCCGGAAATTTTGATTCCGCATTCTGGGTTAAAAAAATAGTCTTAAAGTCAAAGTTATATTAACTCTTACCTAAAATAATTCGAAATTTTTTAGGTCGTACATGAACATAATCAGATTTTTTTTTGGTCAAGTCGTTCTTGAAATCGTGAAGAGTTTTGTTAAGTCGTACATACAATCATTAGGATTTTGTTAAGTCGTACCAAGAATTATTCGATTTAAAAATTTTTTTTTTAAGTTACTTTTGTTATTTGTTTAATAACTCTGCTTCTTACAGGAACTTCGAGCTTTACTTTCGACATTAACAGAAGACCCACTCGTTGCTTTGCAACGAGCTTTGCTCTAGTTCTAATTACTCTTTGGATTTTCTACATCGATATTCTGAAAGTCTATACTTAATACGATGACTTCCTTAATCAGCGGTCATACTTTTACTATAGTACTCTTTGATTGAAAATCGGCTTATCCCCCAGATCGGCTAGTCTAAGGATTTTTGCTAAATTTTGTCTGAAAATGAGCAATTCGGCCTATGCCCATGCAACATCAACATATGCCCCGGGAAATATGTTAAGTAAAACCATATACCTGGTATATCAACATCTGAGTTTTTGTGAATATTTTAAATTAATGTTTTCCTTTGTAAAATTGGACCCCCCCTCCAATGTGTGGCCCCAACCAACTCCTGAAGATTATGATTTTGACAAATTTTAATCTACACTATCTGAACTGTCTTAAGTTAGAGCTTTTCTAGGCAAATTGTGTTTTAGAAAATGATTTTTAAGGGTCCTCCACACACCTGGGAAAAGTTCTGCATACAAGCCGATTCTTTTAAATTACTTAAAGATATGGATTTTTAGCATGTGTTCAATTTGAAAATGACCAAAAAATTTTTTGGGGAAAAAATCAAATCAAAGTCCCTGCAGTATTCGAACTCAGGACCTGCAGGTTTGTAAACCCAAGCAACACCCATTGCGCCACAGAGATAGACAACAAATTATGGTGATATACTGTAAACGTATTATATTTAGCGTGAACGATATTTGGCGGAATATGATTTTTCAACAAGTTAGCGTGGATTTGATTTAGCGCATTTCTAAATGTACCTATTTATCTACTTATATATTTTACATTTGGCGATGTACTTGATTTAGCGGACGCCGTTTTTCGCCAAAAACGCTAAATAGAATACACAGCCAAATGTAATACGTTAACAGTAAACTGTTTCACAATGCACTAAAATCACCATGTTGTGACGTACTATCATAAAAAGTAGAAGTCACGGGGTGTCGAGGATCCTTAAAGATCTTTCCCTATATTATATTCCTATGTAAAAATTTGACCCCCTCCCCATTGTGGCCCAACCCTACCCCCGGGGATTATGATTTGAACAAACTTTAATCTTCCCTATCTGAGGATGCTTCCACACAAGTAACAGCTTTTCTGCCCGATCAGTTTCTGAGAAGAAGATTTTTAAAGATTTTTCTCCAAAAATTTCAAATGACCAATGTGAAAATTTGCATCCCCCCCCCCCAGCAACCCAACCTTACCCCTGGGGATCATGATTTTATCAAACTTGAATCTACCATAACAGAGGATGCTTTCACACAAGTTTCAGCTTTTCTGGCTGATCAGTTTCACAGAAGAAGATTTGTTAAGATATTTCCTTATATATTTTTATGTAAAAATAGAACAACCCCCCCCCCCCCATTGTGGCCCCATCCTACCCCCGGGGATCATGATTTGATCAACTTGAATTTACCCTACCTGAGGATGCTTAAACACAGGCTGATCAGTTTCAGAGAAGAAGATTTTTAAAGATTAACTTTATATATTCCTATGTAAAAATTCGCTACAACAATAGTGTAAAATGTTCCTGTGTAAAAAAAAAAGCTACAACAATAGTGTCAGCTTTTCTGGCCAAATGGTTTTTGAGAAGAAGATTTTTGAAAAATACTAACAAATTTTCAATGATTTTTAGTTATCTCCCATTGAAAATGGGTGTGGCCCTTCATTTTTATAAATTTGAATCCCCTTTTGCTAAAGATGATATGGGCCAAGTTTGGTTGAAATTGGCCAAGTGGTTCTGGAGAAGAAATTGAAATTGTAAAAAGTTAACAGACAGACAAACAGACAGATGACAAAAAGTGATCAGAAAAGCTCACTTGAGCTTCCAGCTCAGGTGAGCTAAAAATGAATTGATGGAAAGAATTACAATTATATACTCACAAGTTCTACTCCAATAACACCTGCACCAATGACCACCATTTTCCCTGGTACTTTTTCCAAGGAAAGGGCACCAGTTGATGACACTATTGTTTTCTCATCTATCTTTTTACATGAAAAAAATATAATAGATTCAATATATGAGTCATTTGTAAGTGTTAACAAAAACTAATTATCATCATATTATGGAGTTTAAAATTATTAAGGAATATATGGTATAAAATGATAAGATATGAATAACCAATCTTATAGTTATTATAATTCCTAAATACATGGCATTGGCCTGGTCTCTCATTTTTAAAACGAGATTCACAGCTCTTTTACGTAACCTGAGTGCCATAGCCCATAGATGGACTCATCAGGAAGTGTGAATTGTCTGACTGTTAACCCCACTTTTTTATTTGATGTTTGCAAGTTTGCAAACAGCAATTCATAAGGGGGGGGGGGGACAAGAATCTGGTGAATCTAGGATTATCTATACCCTAGCTCCAGGTTTCTAAGATAAAATACAATTTCACTATATGGCCATGTTGGCCCAGCCTAAGGCCAGAACCTCTGTGTACTGTGGAAAGAGTTTGAAAATTGAAAATTGAAAATAACAACCAATATTTATTACATTTTGTGATACTACAATTAGTTGGTAACTTGTAATTAGCTAATAACTCTGCCAAAGTCACCCCCTTGTTTGGTCCTTGTTGACACACAATGATAAATCAAAGGCCGGAACGGCCACAAAGGCGTCAAGCTGCCATTTTCTTTTATATAGATATCATTAATTTGAATTTCGATCTGTACTAATAGTGATATATCAAATAATATAAGAATAAAAAGTAAATGAATTATGTTTTGATCTGCTTTAAAAAGAACTCAGTATATTTCCTTATAAAATAGGTAGTGATGCATTTATAATACAATAACTCATCATGGTTACAAAAATCGAAGAAATTTCAAAGTTCATAAAAAAAATTATTTTTTTTAATTCTGCTTTATACAGTCTTTGAACAATTTTCACAGGTTCATTATTTGAATTCAATACAAGGATACAACACATTAACAGTGTGTCCCTAATTATAATAATAAAACATACTTTTATTTATTTCAATGCCCAGTTGAAACAAGATTACCTATGGTATGGTTGTTTACAAACAAATCCAAAATAATTTGAATGTAATAAACTCATGTGAACAAAAAACATGACTTAAACCTAGCAGAATTGTGAGCCATGTATCTTGCTTATAATTCTATGATTGACGCTGAAATTTTGGTTGATCATTAGAAATGGCTCGTTAAATATTAAATACTTGTACAGAATAATTAATAGGATGATATGCTGTAACTACATTTTGCACCCCCTTCTTATACGATGAATTGTAGGTATGAGATCTACACCAATTTTGATAATTTTTCAAACATGAGTGAATAAAAACGTCTTTAAGGGGAGACAGGACACGTATCACGTGACTTTCATTGCAATGATACTTTGATGTGCTAACTCTATTATGATTTGATTGTATGATTCTATGATATGATTTATCCATTATGACGTCATACAGGATTTGATAGATCTTTTTCTTGTACTCAACGGCTCTAAAGTAGTCATTTTCACAACATGAGATGGGGGAAATTTAAAATTTTAATTTTAGAAATGTAAATGTATAAAATCATAAGCGGTTAATATAATCAGGTATATATTCTGATAATGATCCGTTCATGTTAATTGATAAATCTAAATAATGAATTACTTTTTTGATAGTTTAAAACAGAAATTGTCACAAAAGGTCATAATTCCAGAATAAGGGGTATGGGTGATTCCTTTTGTAGTATCTCTCTTGAATGGCAAGAAAGTGGCCATGAAAATTTTATAAGTAATAAAGAGCATGCTAAGGTTGATATATGAAATTTTGTTCAAAAATTAATTGACAGGTTTTTTTGTGCCATCACATTTTGTTCAAATTTAGAATCAAAAACTTCAAAATTTGAAGCACTGATTTGAGCAATATTTTGATAAAATTATGATATTGCTATGTAAAAAGGCCAATGTTGTAATTGATTTTGAAATTTGTTTCCATTCTTAAAATTAATTAATATAATTTGCAAATAAATTCCATCAAATAAAATAATTATTGCAGAAAATTGAAATTGTTAAAAAAATTCATAATGACAGACAGGGGGGATAATTCCTATCAAAATATCTCCCTTGCAAGGTAAGAAAGTAGTCATGAAAATAATGCATGTTGTAGTGGACATCTAAATCTAAATGTGCTAAGAAAAGCAAAAAAATTTATTGACAAATAATTTTACACTGCAACGTCCTGTTCCCCCTTAAATCATAAATCATTTCCATAGTTCTGACACAATATTGTTATGGGGATAATTAAATGCATTATTGTTGTTCTAAAGTAAATATTACTTTGGTTTGTAGCCATTTGTTGTTTTTCAATAAAGATGAAATTAATGGGTGGGCCTTAGTAAAATAGAGTGATATGCCTGACAATACATTGATAAGAATAGCTCTTCAACATATCACGTGACAACATTTTTCAATTGAGTGTATTCATCGATCAAGTGAGTAAAGTTTTAAAACATCACACAAGTTCACGCCATGAGGTAAACAACAATCATTTATAATGGAGAAAACTAATTAAATTTTTGATTGTTTTTAATTTGAGGAATTAAGTGCATTAAGTACAATTTTCTTCTTTCACATCTAGGATTTAAAAAAAAAAAATACAATAATAAGTAAGAAGTTGAAGAAGAAAATATACCTATATGATGTCATATATTTTGATCACTTTTTAAAGATTAAGTGTATGCATAAATAGTGTAAAATTCAGATATTTATTTTTGTTATTTTACCGAAGGGCCATATATTCTTTGTTTGAACGCCCATATAAACTCATTGTTACTCAGGTCAGCGATGTGGCCCATTGGCCTCTTGTCTCTCTAAATAAGCAAGCTTTTTACTCTTGATCTCTCAAAGTAAAACCTAGGTCCCATAATACTTTCCATTGGTTTTCACTTTTAATAAATCATGTATATATTATATACACTGGATCATCAAGCATGGTTATCTCTATGTGGACCTTACCTGGACAACAGCAGTGACTACCTGGGGCAATATAGCTGTATATAGAATGGTGGTGTTATTTGGTTGATTACATAAGTGACACTCCTTATTAAATCTTAATGCTCCATAGGTACAGAAATGTTTTCACCACTTTAAGATGATTAAATTTTTTAACAAAATTGATTAAAACATTTTACTACCTCTATACCAGGAAATGGAGTAACTTCAGAACCAGTAGCAATTAAGATATTTTTAGTGGAAATTTTTTCCTGACTTCCATCTGCCTTTGAAACTGTCACTTCATTTGGGCCTGTAATTTTTCCAAATCCATCTATCCTTGTGACCTGTTAAAGAGAGAATATTTTTACTTTTGCTTTCATTAGGTTTACATCATGGTCATAACAAACAATTTTTAACACTATTATTTTTCCTTAAAAAATTTATAAGTTTGGTAATTAAAGAAAAGAGCATACACTATATGTTGTAAAATTGTTTTTGTCTTTGAATTACAGATATATCAGAGAAAAACTCACTATTGGATAAAATTGCTACCAGCTTATAGTTGAAGTTTGTGATTTTAATTTAGATGTAACACAAACTCACTGATGTAAACAAACACATCAGAAATAGTGCTACATCAGCACAGACTGTTTTCTGAGTCTTAAATGTTTGCAGAAATCACTTCCATTGACTCTATTTTGGACATTTCAATTACAACTTATGGAGGTTGATACAGGACAAAAGATACTAAAATAAAACAGAGCATTCAAATGTATAATGAAAACTTCCTGTTATCTCTAAACCATGCAAATACATGTAATCAAATGAAAAATGTTCATAATCAATGATCATGGTAGATTTCACTTTTCTTTATATCATATATCTATTTATTTTTTAAGTTTGAAGTCTTTCAGTCATAAGGTTTGAAGTTATGGTCTAGACAAAATTTGGTTTCTTAATTTGACCTTGAGATAAAAAAAAAAGCTCAAGGTAAAAAATTAAACAACAGTAGATCTCGGTGTATTTTATTGTTCTTTGCTTCAAGTTTGAAGTTCCTCTGTCAAAACATGTTCAAAACATTGGTAATCAAATATTACAGAGCTTATCGAGATAAGGCAGTGCATCACCTTAATTCACTGCAATCCTTGATGCAGCCATGTTTATACCGCAGCGGAGTGACCTACCGTTAAACAAGGTAATCGGAAATTTTTACCTGTACACTATTAGACATTCTACTACAGTTATTGCTGAGATCAAAGAGATGCCGCGGACATTATTCTCCAATATACCACGAACAATAAGTTATCAGATCTCAAACACACACCAAATTCGAGTCGATCACGAGTTAAAAAATATAACTAAAAAACTTGCTCTTTATAAAAAAAAAACATTGAAAACACGGGTTAGTGTCCTTTAAAGCGATGTGTATTCCCTTTAATGTTTGTTTCAAAGAGCTAATCGCGGCTGTTACAAGACCAACACATTTTCACTGCTTGTTCGTCCAAATAAAAAAAACAAATTAATACATTAATTATCGAATTAATTAATCTAAATTAATATTTTTAAAAAATTCATAAATAATTTAAGTGTGTATTTGACATTCATCGAAAAATATATCATTTGCATTTGATTCCGATCGATAGTCTGCAATCCATGTACATGCATGTAAACAAACATTACTAGCCATTACTAACAAAACCTTTTGGAACAGCTGTCTCAACCAATCAGATTCATCTCGCTTGAAAATATTACCTACTTCCTTTCTCTATAGATAAACTAATCAGCTGATAGGCAGAGCTGCTAGTAGAATAAAGTTCTTGTTATCATAAATGTTGCAGAATAACCTCCTCGGTCTCGAAATGTTGTTTAGAAATATAAAAGCTTCGGCTTCGCCTCGGCTTTTATATTTCTAAACAACATTTCTCGACCTTGGAGGTTATTCTGCAACATTCACGAAAACTCTTACTTTATTTCTTAAATAAGACAGCCACCTTACATTGAGAATCATTCTTTACTAGTAATGGCTGATGTATGTATTTAATGCACATTTTCAAAACTCTTTTATCAATTATTTTAGAGAAATTTTAATTAAAGAATCATCTGCACCCTTGACAATTTTCATGTAACTGCATGTGGATATAGCTATTGGTAATATTTCAAAGATATTTTCATCATTTTCTTAATATAATCTATATGTAGGAGAGGGAAAGAACTGTAAAAAAAAATTATTTGATTTTTAATGATTTTAAACATTTCCGACTCAAAATATGTTTTTAATCCTTATCAATTTGCAGCATGTCTTTCGATGCTCTAGACAATTGATTAACCTGGTCCATGACAAGCACATGCTACATCCTGAACGTTTATACCATACTATCAGCGGCATATGAAAATTTTACTTTACCCTTAAATACTAAATGATATTGATATAATTTTTATGGATGTTGAATGTGAAGCTACTACAAATATGTAGTACTGTATCAGTTGCAAATAATGTTTTTCATAGCCCCCTTTTAAATGTTTTATGTTAACATCTACTGAGTATGATTCCCTCTATTTCTTACGGAAACTTATAGTTAATTCATAGCTCTATAGAACAGCTGTAGATCCTAACAGGACTGGAATTTACACGCTCCTTTTATTGATTGGTCAAAACCTATAGCTTCAAGTTCACATAGAAGTCAATTTGGCTGTTTCTTTTAGCTAACATACTAAAGTACATTAACAGTAATTTACTGAATTTCACTTATTTTTTACAATCAATTTATTAATTTGTTAAAAGAAAGATGTAAATATAAACAATAAAATGCTTTCTTTGATGATTCATGCAGGTTATGAAAGTAGCAATCATTGCAGAAAAAATCACATTAGTGGTTTATGTATTTTGTATGCAATGTCGTCACTTTCATATCCAGCATGAATCACCAAAGAATGCATTTTATTGTTTAAATGACTGTCAAATTAAACTGCATTTGACTTTAGTCCCAATTGTTTTAATTACCCAAAGGTGTGAAACTATCACACTGACAGGAAATCACTCTACGCTTGAACGCACAGAATACACAGGAATGAGGCAGGTGGATAATCCGTGTAATGAGTGACCATCAGAAATTCTACCCGTATATCAAATAATATTACTAACAGTAACAATAAATTATTGTTTCATTTTACTGTGTTCTTAAACTGTTAAATGTTTTTAAGATCCGCTAAAAACTACAACTTTCACAATAAACTAAACGCACGAGAGAGAGAGAGAGAGAGAGAGAGAGAGAGAGAGAGTTTTCTGTTCAAACAACGTAGCATACAAATTAAACTTCACAAGCACAGTATATCAAGCATTAAATTAAAATCATAATAGTGTACGTAAAATACTTTTTTTTGAGATGAAAACTAATAGAAAGAAACTTTTTTCCTTTATCATGGAAGGAGCATGTGGTGCAGCTAAATGCGGGCTGATTTACGGTAGTTGACAGGTTCAGCACGTGGACTCAGACTGAAACTGCATGTTGAAAGTTGAAAAGTCTTTCAGTCAAAACTTTTAAAGTTGTGAAGATGTCCAACTGCACAAGGGATGTATTACAATATTCTTAAAACAAGAGGCCCATGAGCCACATTGCTCACCTGAGGAACAATAGGTATGATAAAATCAGTTTAATGGGGTCATAATACAAACTATCTGGACAATGTTGTTAAATAAAAAAATGTAGATCCTGTACAAATAAAATCCATTTTCCCCCTGGATACTCTTATGTTTATTATCATAAGTTCCTTTTCTAACAAGAAGATTTTATCGTCATATCATATGTTGAGCATTGCAGTTCTCAGAAAGATCCTAAACAATTGTTTATATATGGGATATAAACCTTCATCAAACTCTGAACACCTTGTGAGGCCCAAAAATCTTCCAGGGACCAAAGTCTAAACAATTTTAAAGAAACACCTGGCTGATTAGTTTCTGAGAAGAAGATCTGTAAAGATTTACCCTATATATTCCTATGTAAAAATTTGACCCCCCATTGTGCCTCCCCCCCCCCATATTCCAGGGGGTCATGATTTTCACAACTTTGAATCTACACTACCTGAGGATACTTCCATACAAGTTTCAGCTTTCCTTGCTAATCAGTTTTTGAGAAGAAGAATTTTTAAGATTTACTCTATATATTCCTATGTAAAACTTTGACCCTTCATATTTGCCTCATCCTACCCTTGGAGGTCATGATTTTCACAACTTTGAATCTACACTACCTGAGGATACTTCCAATTCAAGTTTTAGCTTTCCTGGCCAATTGGTTCTTGAGAAGAAGATTTTTGAAATTTTTTCAATTTTTTAAAAATAATTCCTAATTATCTCCCCTTGTAAAAGGATGTGGTCCTTAATTTTCACAACTTCGAATCCCCTTTGCCTAAGAGTGCTTTGTGCCAAGTTTGGTTGAAATTGGCCTAGTAGTTATTGAGAAGACGTAGAAATCTGACATACGGACAGACAGACAGACGACAGACAAAATGTAATCAGAAAAGCTCACTTGAGCTTTCAGCTAAGGTGAGCTAAAAATGGATCAAACATTGTATTATATTGGAATGACATAAATGTATGCCCAGTTAAATCTTAGTGCAGATACATGCAGGTTAGACAATTTTTTAAAGCAGGGCCTAAAGAACCCTATTTCATTACAGAAGATAATCTTCCTGTAACAAGAACATACTTAATTGAACACTTGCAACATATCATGCAATGTTTGGGTTTTGATTCTGATAAATATAGTGGTCACTCATTTCATATTGGGGCGGCTACATCTGCTGCAGCAGCTCAGAGAGAAGACCATCTCATTAAAACGTGGTCATCAGATTGTTATATTCATATATTTATATAAGAACAACAACTACCGTATTGCAATTAGAGAGGCACAAATTAGCGTAGCTAAGAAGTAGTCATTGTACAGAGGAAATGCAGGTATTGTTTCAGATCATCTTGTGTTAGACGGCAGACAACTGATCTTGATTAGCATTTTCACTCGTTTTGGTATATCTCCTTAATAAGTTTGGTATGTTGGTACATTTCTTACAATGTAAAGAACAATATCTGAATTAGTTTACCTTATCCCTTTATTTTTTTAGTATAAAGACATGTCTAGTTCCATCTTTAATTGAAGTCTGGGCTCAATCACTTTTCACATCTACATCTCCCATACTTGGGGACTATGCAGCTGTTCCATCTACATATTTTGGCTATTACGTAATAATATACTTAATATATATTTCTTATTACTTCCTCCCAACTGTGGGAAGAAAACCATTCAGCATTAAGATCAGATGCTTGTTGTATGATTGGAAGCATATGGTGTATGGTGTATCTTAGGTGAGCATTTCTTACCAAGATTAGATTCACCAGTTGTGTGCTCTCAGGGATTTATCAGTACCTTCTCAGGGGCCGAAATTCGGCCCCATTCCCAATTGAAAATAGGTTCAATTTTTCCCAATTTAGCAGTATTCTTTCCCAAATGGTGAACAATGCTTTTATGTTGAATTCTGTTGGAAAAATACTTCATAAGATAATCAAAATGTCCTTATTTTTTTTCTATTTAACTCATTTATCAAAGCTGCAGTCATAATATAAGTTTTAAAACACCCTGGAAACATTGCCAAATTTTAATCAGAATTTCCTCTGTTTTTCTACACATCGTGATATTGTAACATACTGTAAATGTATCATGTAATTTCCATATACTTGATTGATATTTGAGTAAAAGGTAGGCATTAGGAGTTATTTCAAATAGAAAAATATATTTTCAATGCATTTTTGCATTTTAAGAGACATAGGGGACTTTGTGAAATTGCATGCATGTGTATATACAATAAAACACGGTTATAATGAAGCGCCAAGGACGGGGGAATTTGCTTCGTTATAAGTGTAATTTGTTATATCCGTCAGGTTTACAACATATAATATAGTAACAGGGAATGAAAATCACTTCGCTGTAAGCGTCAATTCATTATAAGCGTGTTCGCTATAACCATGTTTTACTGTACATTGTATTTCTTTGAAGGAATTTATTTAGAAAAAGACTTTTCAAATGACCAGAAATAGGAATCCCATACATAACTATATAAAGTTGAATCATATTTAAAAGTCTAGCTGTTTGGTTGTACAAATTCAGAAGTCTATGTGGATTACATTATAAAATCATGATGTGATCTTAATTAACATATATAGAACTTTTCCCAATTTCATCAAATTGTCGATAAAATTTTCCCATTTCTAATCACTAAAAATGGCATTTCCCAAAATAGGCTGATAAATCCCTGACTCTATTCCTTATGTATTCAGGTCCTAGTGAACATGTTTTGTTTTGGCAAGCATTTCTAGCCCTCAGCCTTCAGATAGGTCACAATGACAATGTTATCACACCAGCGAATTGTCCTCAGCCTGCAGAATCTTAGAGTACACCAACTGTAACAGTTATGTAACTAGTATTTGGTTCTGATGCTGGGAGATTGACTTTGGTTATCACTGTACAAGCCCTCAAGGCATATTATTGTTAAATATTTTACTAGTATTGAATAAATTTGGAACTTAACTTATTTTCAGTTGTGTTTCGATTAATAAATTTAACTTTTGCAATGACAGGCTTTTGATACCTCTCTGGGGGAACATTACAGTTTACTATCACAAGAAAATAAAAAATACTGGATGATTTAGATATAGGGGACCAGAAGTGCTATGTGTTATAACTTTTTTTAGGACCAGCTACACTTAATAAGAACTAGAAACTTTGTTATGGAACCTCATTTTCAAACAATTGATAGAGTCTGCGGGGGTGCTTATAAGGGCAGGGATGATTACTAGAACTAATATGATACATGTATATAAAAATCAATACCAGTCTTATTTCATAGCCATTATGAAAACTGCATTCCTATATATATCTCAAAAAGGTCAGGATATCACTATATTTTCATACGACTTTTAAAGCTGCATGGTCCAATTTTTTTGCTATTAAAGTATCAAAAATTTTTCCATAAAAACCAATAATCTTAGAAAGTAATAAACTTTTGCCTATTTACACCAGCAGAATCGATCTCCTTTCAAAGTTAAAATTATTCAAAGTCAATAAAAACAATTTCTTTATGGACATAAAAAAATGCATCACGGGATGTTTAGGAAAGGGAACCGTTTGGTTTCGTCCCCCGAATGTTTGGGTTTATTCAACCCTATAAACCCAAATGCTATGCATCGATTTTAAACAAAACAAAATTCAGAAATGATTGAACAAAATGTACACAGGTTTATTTTTGATTTGCCAGAACACTACCCATATTAAGACTCTATTAAAAGTGATGTCAAAGTCGTAATACAATCATCGCCGCCTCGACGTCAGGGGCGAATTTTAATATGAGGCGAAATAACGCTATACTCTTTTTATGTTGTTTGTTTTGTTAAAAAAATTTGCACAACATTTTTTCATTGAAATATGGCTTAATTGACCGGGAAAACTACTGTAATGTCTATTATTATACACATACTTAGCAAAACCATCGTTTAAAAGTGTAGTACACACAAAATTTCATATAAAATCAGACCAAACAGCTTTAATCAACACAATAGGTATCGGTTTTGTAAAAAAAAAAAAAAGAGGCCAAGGGGACTTGATAGCTCTTCTAATAAATTGTAAAACTTGATAACATTTCTAATATATTCCAAGATTTTACAATGTATGAAATCAAAGCTAAAAATAAACAAGAGGCCAAAAGGCCTTAACGGTCACCTGAGTAGCATAACCCATACACAAACTTGTCAAGGAGTCTCATATATGCATTTAGTTAAGTTTTATTCTGGAATAGAAAAATTTTTAATTTGTAATGACGACCACCTCCCTGCCTGAAATCTTTCAAAAACGACTATTAAACCTATAATTTTAGCGAAAAACTTAAAAGATCATAAAAGAGTGCATGACCTGATATTGGAAAGGTGCAAGACTCTGATAGAAAATAATTTAATAATAATAACAAGGTGGCTATTATTCATGTTTTATCTAAAACAACCTCCCATCCCCCATCCCCCCGGGGCAGACAGAAACTCTCCCTATGGGCATTTAAACAAAAACAAAAAAAACCCAGCTTTATCGATAAAAGCCATCATGAGTTACTCACTTCTCCTGTTCCAGTTTTTGAATATTCAACATTCGTTGAGAATCACCACCTGGCATATATACCAAAATCATTTTACCTTTATATATCAGTGATTTTAGTTAGCCAATTATTACTTTACTATTAACAAGTCTATTTGTTTATTTTGAAAGTTCAAAAACTGTTTTTGTTTCAAATGATAAAAAGCCTTGCATAACTCTTTTGATCATAAAACTTCTTTATAATTACATTATATTCAACGATTAATTACTACATATGAACAAGCAAAAGAAGATAACTCCATTAGGAAGAAGCAAGGGAAAACAAGATGTAATTATAATCGGGGCGATTATAAAGTCTCCCAAACGAACGAGGCTATCATATAGAGTAGGGATGACTCACAAAGTTTCATGTGGTTCCCAGGGGTCCTTAACTATATATCAGGTGAACTAACATAAACAAGGAACAAGAATATATATGGTTTAGGGGTGGGGATATTAACCGTTTTCAAGATATTCAGGCACTACCTGTTTGAAAGGGGTCAGGACCACCCCAAGGGCCCATGACCTACATACCATATGATGCCCCTTGACACAAGGAACAAGAATATATATAGTTTAGGGGTGGGGATCTCAACCGTTTTCAAGTTATTTGTGCACTTCCTGTTTGAGGGGGGTCAGGACCATCCCCGGGGCCCATGACCTACATACCATATGATGCCCCTTGACACAAGGAACAAGAATATATATGGTTTAGGGGCGGGGATCGCAACCGTTTTCAAGATATTCGGGCACTACCTGTTTGAGGGGGGTCAGGACCACCCCAAGTTCCATGAACTACATACCATATGATGTCCCTTGACACAAGGAAAAAGAATATATATGGTTTAGGGGTGGGGATCCATCCCCAGGGCCCATGACCTACATACCATATGATGCCCCTTGACACAAGGAACAAGAATATATATGGTTTAGGGGTGGGGTTCTTAACCGTTTTCAAGATATTTGGGCTCTTCCTGTTTGAGGGGGGTCAGGAACCACCCCTGAGGCCCATGACCTACATACCATTTGATGGCCCTTAACACAAGGAACAAGAATATATATGGTTTAGGGGTGGGGATTTTAACCGTTTTCAAGATATTTGGGCCCTTCCTGTGCCATATTGGCCCAACCCTAGTGCCTAAACACCTGTCCCAGGGGTCATAAATTTCACAATTTAGGTAGAAGAATTCATGTACATCATATCCAGGCCTTTAGTTTTTACATATATGGGAGTAGAGAATAAGATTTTCTAAGATTTAATACATTTTTACTATATGGCCATATTGGCCCCACCCTAGAGCCTGAACCCCTGACCCAGGGACCATAAATTTCACAATTTTGGTAGAGGGCTTCATGGACATCATATCCATGCATTTAGTTTTAAACAAATATCTATGGGAGTAGAGAAGAAGATTTTCTAAGATTTAATACATTTTTACTATATGGCCATATTGGCCCCACCCTAGAGCCTGAACCCCTGACCCAGAGACCATAAATTTCACAATTTTGGTAGAGGGCTTCATGGACATCATAACCATGCATTTAGTTTTTAACAAATATATATGGGAGTAGAGAAGAAGATTTTCTAAGATTTAATACATTTTTACTACATGACCATATTGGCCCCACCCTAGAGCCTGAACCCCTGACCCAGAGACCATGAATTTCACAATTTTGGTAGAGTGCTTCATGGACATTATATCCATGCATTTAGTTTTTAACAAATATCTATGGGAGTAGAGAAGAAGATTTTCTAAGATTTAATACATTTTTACTATATGGCCATATTGGCCCCACCCTAGAGCCTGAACCCCTGACCCAGGGGCCATGAATTTCACAATTTTGGTAGAGAGCTTCATGGACATCATAACCATGTATTTAGTTTTTAACAAATATCTATGGGAGTAGAGAAGAAGATTTTCTAAGATTTAATACATTTTTACTATATGGCCATATTGGCCCCACCCTAGAGCCTGAACCCCTGACCCAGGGGCCATGAATTTCACAATTTTGGTAGAGGGCTTCATGGACATCATAACCATGCAATCAGTTTTTTCCTCACATGTGTGGGAGTAGAGAAGAAGAATTTTGAAAATTTGGCTGTTTTTTGCATATTTGGCCCCACCTGTGGCACCCTGGTGGTGGTAGAACCACCAATTTCACAATTTACATTCCTCTTACCATAAAGATGCTTCACACCAAGAATGGGAACAATTGGCCTTGTAGTTTTTAAGAAGAAGTTAAAAATGTAAATTGTTAACGCACGACGACGGACGAAAACAGATAGCAATAGGTCACCTGAGTTTACTCAGGTGACCTAAAAAGTATACCCTTGTGACCAACTTTGAAAATAACTTATTCTTAGTTTTATAAATAATATGCATCAACTGACAAAGTTGATTATACTCTGCCTGTATGCATGAAAATGATATTATAATTATCTAATATCATATGTTAGAAAATGCTTCATTCTACTAACAATCTAGACCATTCAATTTTTCTGCTCCACTTTTTGAGCAGAAAATTGTAATTAAACCCTTTCTTTTAGAGAATTGAGGTGTACTAGATATTGTTTCATTGAATTCTATTCTAATAAACTTATATTTATTTAATTGAAATCACTCACTTTGTTTTGTTTGAAAAGATGTGCAATGCCTCCTGTTAGTCCTTTCACAGCTTTTTCTTTTGCTGCCATTGATATTTGAAGATTAAGACGAACGCCATCAACTGAAATCATCAAAGTAATTATGGCTCACATATAAATATTTTTTTTATTAAAGCTGCTTGCTCCAATTTTTTTTTGCTATAACAGTATCAAATAATTTTCCAAACAAACCAATTATCTTAAAAAGTTATAGGATTTCACCTACTTACACCAACAGAATCGGTCTCCTTTCAAAGATAGAAAAATTCAAAGTAAATAAAATAATTTCTTTATAGAAACACAAAAAAGCAAATGCATCATGTGTAGGTTTAGAAAAGGAAACCGTTTGGTTTAGTCCCGATTGATTGGGTTGATTCAACCCGCATATTATTTATCCATTGTAAACAAAACAAATGTGAAAAAAAAAGTACATGGATTTATTTTGGTCTGCTAAAACATTTTATTTTCTTTGATCGAATGCCAGATAATACAATTATACCCTCCATGAAAATCTACACTACCTGAGGATGCTTCCACACAAGTTTCAGCTTTTCTGGCCAAATGGTTTTTGAGAAAAAGATCGATTTTTGAAAATACCAACAAATTTTCAATGATTTTTTAATTTTCTCCCCTTGAAAGAGGGTGTGGCCCTTCATTTGAACAAACTTGAATCCCCTTCACCTAAGGATGCTTTGTGCAAACTTTGGTTGAAATCGGCCCAGTGGTTCCGGAGAAGAAGTCAAAAAAAGTTTATGGACAGACAGACGGACGCCGGACAAAAAGTGATCAGAAAAGCTCACTTGAGCTTTCAGCTTAGGTGAGCTAAAAATTACCAGTTTCAGCCTTTCTGGCGAAATTGTTTTCGAGAGAATTTTTCTATATTTATTCCCAAGTAAAAATTTAGGGTCTTTTGGGACACCTGTTGATAATAATGCGGATAATAGTAAATTATAATCAAAATACTCTTACTGGTTTAGAACTTTAAATAATCTTTAAAAAAATTTTTGAAAGGTTAATATTATAAAAGCCCCAGCGGGATTCGAACTCATAATTTAAAGATCCATTATAATATGATAGTTCATGCTCTAATCCATTGCGCTACACTGTTAGGTAACAATTTTGAGAAAGGTAACAAATTATACTTGATTTTACAGTTTTTTTCCATAGGAAATATGTCACAACATGGAGGTGTCTCATACCTTAAACAAGAGGCCCAGGGGCCACATCGCTCACCTGAGCAACATTACCCATAATTCTCATCAAATCAGCATTACAGTAACAAAATTAAAATATCTTGACAATTTTCAAATTTAAAAAAAAAATCCCCCCTTTGTGGCGAAACTTTTCTCTATAGAATAATGGTTTGATCGAACTTTAATCTGCACAACCTGTGCTCTCACACAAGTTTCAGCATTTTTTGCTGAATGCTTTTCCAAAAGGTTTTTAAAGATTTTGCTCTATATCTTCCTATGTAAAAATTGGACTAGCCCCATTGTAACAAAGATTTCAGCTTCTATGGTCGATCAGTTTCTGTGAAAAATATATTATATTAAAAAATCTATTTATTCCTATGTAAAAATTCGACACCCCCCTCCATAGTGGCCCCAACCTACCCCTGGGGATCATTATTTGAACAAACTTGAATATACCCTACCTGAGGATGCTTTAATACAAGTTTCAACTTTTCTGGTCAAATAGTTTTTAAAAAGATTTTTGAAAAATACTAACAAATTTTTAATGATTTTTAGTTGGCCCACTGAAAATGGGTGTGGCCTTTCATCTTTACAAATTTAAATCCCCTTCAGCTAAAAATGCTATGTGCCAGGTTTGGTTGAAATTGGCCCAGTGGCTCTGGAGTAGAAGACAGACAGACAGACAGACTGCAGGGTTCGACATTAACCTTAGTCCGTTAGTCACAGACTAATAAATTTTCATTTAGACTAACAAAATTTCTGTCTAGTCAGTCTGGTCTAATAAAAAGTTTTGCTTACAAAAATGTGTAAGCTAACGATGTGCGCTTGTCGACATTTTACTGGAAAACCCTGATTATATTTTTATTATCTAGCATATGATACATTGCGGTGATTATAAAGTTACCGAGCAAAAACAACAGAGGAATGCAGGATGTTATGGGTCCAGGGTGACTTGGTTATTTTTTTGCCCTAAGGGGATGTCCGAAAAGATAGGTGACAATTAAGCGCACATGTTCAAAACAGCTTCGAAATGAACGCTTATGTGTTTTTAAAAAATAAAGGTGAAACGAATCTTCTGTGAGTTTAAATGAACTGTGTTTAAATCATTTGTCATAAATTGCTTATTATTTTAAACAGAATTTTAAAGAACTTAAATAATGAAAACAACAGAGAGAGTGAATATGCAGCTCATTGCTAAGTACTGGCAGACTGCAGAGCACAATACAACTAAACAAGTGCAACACCTGAAAAAAAAACATTATGGTGTATATTATGCACCACTTTCTTACAAATTCTATTTAAACATTGCGTATTATATAAGGCAATTACGGTAATGCATTTTAATTCATTTTTGATGGGCAAATAAAAATTCCTGTGGACTAGTTAAAATAAACAGGCAATAGTCCGGCTGGACTAATGCATAAAAAAGTTAGTGTCGAACCCTGCAGACGGACGGACAGATGCCGGAGGTGAGCTAAAAACTCAGATAAAGCAAAGGGCTTGTGGATTGACTTAGCTTTAGTGTTTAATGCAGGTATGAAGGTACAATAAAACTTGTCTAGTATGAAATGGATATATAAGTGAAATCTTTGATATTGCAAATATTTCTGGCTTGCCCTGCAAAATTCCAGACAAATCCTTGTAAAATTTTTCTGGTATGTTGAACTTGGTACTTAATAATAAACACACTTGGCAAAAGGTAACACTATATAAGTAGTGCCTGTTTGGGAGGGTAACAGTTGTTATCCTCACAAACAAGCACTATTTAACTTTCTATACTGAATGTCTTAATTCTAAGGAAAACTTTACTGCTTTTATTTAAACAATAAAATGCTTTCTTTGGTGATCATGCGGGATATGAAGGTGGCGACATTGCAGAAAAGCTAAAAGTAAAAGCCAAATTGTCTCCTATGGGAAAAAATTATACACACCAAAAATTATTACGGAAATATAGAATATGGGTTTGACATCATCATGATTATCTCGTGCAGTTCTCGATTTTTCTTAGATCGCTGTAGGTTTCGACATATCGATAAACGGGGCGTGTATATTTCAGTCTGGCTGTTTCTATAGAGCTATGAATTATCTATAAGTTTGCGTAAGAAATAAGGGGATTCATACTCGGTAGAAGTAAATATATAGGAATGACGTGAATTCTACAGCGAACCATACACACATAATTTACGCCCATGTAACATTTCGTTGTGTTACCCGTTGCCAAGTGTGTTGCTAACGCTGAGGGTAATAGAACAGATCATAAACTGCGTCTAAACAAATCAGATTTCAGTATTCAACATTAAAGTATAATAAAACGAATTGTTACATTCGCGTAAATTATGCGCGTACAGTTCGCCATAGAATTCACGTCATTTCTATATAAAAGTATAAAATTTTCTCTAAAATTAAGACATTCAGTATAATAAAATAAATAGTATATGAAATTGACACCCCTCAAAAACCATTGTCAACCTCCACTTTGGGTCAGTTCACAATGGTTTTCTTGGGGAGTCAATTTCAACTGTTACCCTCCCAAACATGCACTATTTATATAATATTACATCAAATATTAGCCCTTGGTGACTGTATATCAGCCCCGAGCCCAACAACTCTCGGGCTGATAGACGGGTACCTCCAGGTAATATGGGATGTGATATGATAATGTGGCCCCATCCTACCCCCCAAAGATCATGATTAAACAAACTTGAAATCTACAGTACCTGAGAATGTTTCCACATAAATTTCAGCTTTTCTGGCCAAATGGTTTTTGAGAAGAAGAAGAAGAATGTTATTTATTTTTCTCTTTAAATTCCTATGTATAAGCCCCTCTATTGTGGCTCCCACCCCATCCCAATGTCATGATTTTCAAAATTTTGAATCTACACTACCTGAGGATGCTTCTACATAAGTTTCCTGCAGGCCAAATGGTTATTGAGAAGATTTTTGAAAATTTCTCAAATCATTCCTAATTATCTCTCCTTGGTCCTTAATTTTCACAACTTTAAATCCCCTTTGCCTTAGGGTGCTTTGTGCCAAGTTTGGTTGGAATTGGCCTATTGGTTCTGGAGAAGATGTTGAAAATGTTAAAAGTTTATGAACAGATGGATGGACAGACAGGCGGATGACAAACAAAATGTGATCAGAACAGCTCACTTGAGCTTTCAGCTCAGAAGATATAAAAAATGAGCACTTACATTCAATGCCTCTGTTTTTAAGGTCATTTGAAGTAGCTAGGTGGTAAAAATGAGAATTGTTTAGGAGAGCTTTGGAAGGGATGCAGCCTACATTAAGACAAGTGCCTCCAAGTGTTGGATTTTTCTCCACACAAACTGTCTACAAAAAAAAAATTAATGATACAAGTTATTACAAGAGACCCACAGGCCTTAACAGTCACCTGAGTACTATAGCACATAAATAGATGTGTTAGGGAGTCTCATATTTGCTTTTAAGCCTTATTCTGAAGTATTTGGTGCAAATCTTTAATATGATCTTTCTGAATATGGTTAAATTCCCATTCAATTACAGAAAGGAAACGTGAGATTTAAAACTTTTAAATCAGCCCTTCTTCACCCCCACCCTCACCCCATCACATAAGCAATGCATTTCACAATTTAAGTAGAATGCTTAATGGTCATGACATCATTACCATGTAATTGGTATACAAGTTATATTCATTTCTTTAGAAAACATCTGCTTTTTAACCACACCCCCCCCTTTGTGGCACCACTATTCTCCGGGGAATCATGATCAAACTGCAATCTGCACAATCTGTACTTTCACACAAGATTCAGCTTTTCTTTAATTGAATGCTTTTCCAGAAGATTTTTGGGGGGTTTCCTCTATGTATTCCTATGTAAAACTTGATCCCCCCCATTGTGGCCCCATCCTATCCCAGGGGATTATGATTTGAACAAACTTGAATCTACACTACCTGAGGATGCTTCCACCCATTTGAGCTTTTCTGGCCTTCTCTCTATATATTCTGATGTATCTTGACCCCCCCCCCCCCAATCGTGGCCCCACCGTACCCCTGGGGACCATGATTTGAACAAACTTGAATACACTACCTGGGGATGCTTCCACACAAATTTGAGCTTTTCTGGAGAATTTGTTTTTGAGAACAAGATTTTTGAAAAATACCAAAAAAATTCAATAATTCTAAATCAAGTCTTCTCTAAAGATGGTGTGGCCCTTCAATTAAACAAACTTAAACCCGTAAATCTTAATCAGAAAAGCTCACTTGAGCCTACAGCTCAGGTGAACTAAAAATACATTGAAATCTCTTCAAGTATCCATGGCATTTAGCATTTCGGTGTTGATGATATTAGATACTAACTGTACTTTTTTTCTTGATAAGTGAAAATATATACATAAAAGATTAGAATATTATCTCTACCTTCATTCCTAGTTGAGCAGCTTTGATGGCAGCTACATATCCTCCTGGACCAGACCCAATAACCACGAGATCATTGTCACCTAACATGGTAAATGAAATGGAACAAAACTTTAAACTTCTGACACAGTATAAGGAATTATATCAAAATGGAATAAAGCCATTGCACGATTTTGATCAAAGTCTATTTTTCTGTTTTATTATTCACAATGCTTTAGCAAAGCTTTTCTAATAATCAAATGAAATTTGAGAGTTAGTCGTAGAGTGAAAAGCAAGACACGTACAGGGCCCCAATTCTTTGTCATGTACACAAGGCTCGTGCCTTGTTTTTGTGTCAATAGGTTCAATATACCAGTAAAAAACATTTCAAGCTGATTTGTCTATCTTCTTATTAATTTTAAGCATAAATAAACACTTCTTTTTTAAATGTTTATCACATTCATTTTAGGTCTTAAACTGGAATGTTCACTTCAAAATTCGAAATGTAAACAAAAGCTTTGTTTACATAACAAAGAATTGTAGCCTGTAACTTGCTTATAACTCAACGAATGACACTCAAATTGTGGTTGCCTATTGCAAATGCCTTACTGAAGCATTGTAAACATTGAAATCAGAAAAATAATTTTCGACTAAAATCGTGACCATGCCCCTTTAATGAATCGGATGATGATTTAAATGGTTTTTATCACAATTAAAGGGACATGGTCACGATTTTGGTCAAATTTCATTTTTCTACTTTTAGTGTTTATAATGCTTTAGAAATGCATTTCTAATGATCAACCAAAATTTAAGCGTCAGTCGTAGAGTAATAAGCAAGATACAGAGCTTCTCATTCTTTGTCATGTAAACAAGGCTCATACCCTGTTTTTGTTTACATTGGTTCAATTTACCAGTAAAAGTTCTTTTTCAAGCTGATTTCTCTCTGTTCTAATTCTTTTTAAGCATAAATAAATAGTTCCTAGCGTTTATCACATTCATTTTGGGTCTATAACTGGAATTTTTCACTTCTGCTTTCAAAACATAAACAACTTAAGCTTTGTTTACATTACAAAAAATTGTGAGCTCTGCATCTCGCTTATAAGAAGACGACTTTGGACACTCAAATTTTGGTTGACCATTACAAATACCTCACTGAAGTATTTTTAACATTAAAAACGGAAAAAATAATTTTGACCAAAATCGTGACCATGCCCGTTTAAATTTTAACTCTTATTTCAATCTTAACATGTAAAAATACAGAGAAATGCCTTTTTAAACTGCTCAATTCTGTCAAGAAATGCATTTATATTTAAATCAAGCTCAAATTTCACTATGGATTGATCGGTTTTGAACTGATTTGGGTGTCAGGTGGTCCTATAATGTCATAGATGACATTTACTCGAAATTTGTTCAATAAAGAGGTAAATTTTAAAAATTTAATATACATGTGTATGCACAAGACCAAAATGTTACACTTGCAGTTCATACTGATCTCGTAAAAACACTAATATATAAATTGATCCGGCTAAATATGAAACATTTTTGTTTGAATTAACCCTTATACAATATTTTAATTTGGATTAAATGCTTTTAAGAAAGTTAAATTGTCAAATTGGCATATCATAAAACATGGCGATCGATTTCACCTTGACAAGAAAGAGCTGATGTGATTGAATATAACTATAGTTTGTCCCCAGATATTTATGCAGCACATTTGGACGATTTTTAATAAAAATATGTATACCTGTGAAAGGAGTGCAATTAAAATCAATGAAAGGGATAATATCCAAGATATCTTCATTAACACATCATCATTTTTCACTTGGAAAAATTCACAGGAACGAAAACAGAATTTTTACAGAGTTTTATAATGGGAAATGTTTACATCTTTTCTCCATTTGGATGTCACTCAATCTGCCTCACACAATTTCAAAGGGGAAATCTTGTGATTTTTTCATACTATCGGTTGAACATTGTTGAAAACCAGAGGAATTATAAATATAGAATAATTCAAGAAAATGTGCAGCAAAAACAACTTGGGACAGACTATAACTAAGGATCATCTTGCAAAAGAACCCAATTTAATTGGTCTAATAGAAAATTGTTTGGTTTGACAAGTCAAGATCTTTCATAATCTCAGAGAAAATGCAGAACATTTTTCAAAAGAATTTTAAACTACTCAGGATTTGTTTGTATATACACATGTACTAATTTGCAAAATATGTTCTATAAGAAACAAAACAGTTTCTTAAAAATTCACTTTATATACATGTGTACAATAGTCCAGTACAAACAATCAGTGTATAAATGAAATACCTTCATTTGAGTAGTTCCTGTGTTGTGTGACAAGACATCTCATTAAACCACTATTGTGTCCTGTCTGTCAAAAGAAATCTAAATAGTCAGACACGTATAGACTGAGAATCAAAGTGAAAGTAACATCAGTCTTAACACCGCAACTATTTTATATCATTGGTTTTAGGACCTGCAGGTTAAATCAATGAATAAGCCCTCTACCCCTACCCCACACTCAAGCATTTTCTATTCATTTCTACATGTATAAATATCAGAAAAGAATTACATGACTTGATTAACTAAAAGGAGAAGAGTGTACAATGCCTGTCGAATCACCCCCACCTAGGATATTTTAATGACTTCGGTACATCTCATATAACAGAGTCTTATATTTGGCTGAATTGGTTGTATAAGCTTAGATGTTGAATGACCGATCGGGAGACGGAGAGGATCACATAATCATTTTACCGATGAGTTTCAAGCAAAACTTTCAGCTGATGTGACAGTTTAAAAATAAATCCAAGATGTCGGCGATGGGTATCTTGTGTATTATTAGATATAGGGTATTTATTTTTATGATGAGAAAAATCTATAACGTCAGGTGCCTGTGATGTTTTGTTATAATAAATTCAAGAACACAGCAATTTAATTGAGCAGTCAAATTTTGGAACTGGAAATAGCTGCATCTGTTGCTTTCATCAATTTAGAGTGAGAGCAGCTTGCTGGCGCTACATGTATGTGACGCCAACCACTCTGAGCTCTAATAGCAAGGAGTGTGAGAAGACCAGTTGCACACTGATGCTATAAAATTAATAGCATTGATAATTCGGACCTATAATGCAACATTAATTGCATATGACTTCTGTTCTCATGAATTGACAGCACACAATCGATTATAAAATTGATAATGTATTAAGCTTTAAAATTCCAACAAACCTGGTTTGAATTTCTTCATCCTGAGTAAAAGGAATCATCATAAATCAAATCATCTTTTTATTTATAATTCATAGATCAATACATTAACTGAATGAACTTTTCGTTAAACAAATTAAATATACTTCAGTCATCTTCTGGATATATTGCTACGCAATAAATGGTTAACTGTCAAGAGACCGACTGTTGATGATAAAATTTACTATCCATTGTCGCTGACCTAGTGCCTTCAACGTCCATTTTTCAATAGTCCTAACAACACTAGAATAGTCTCATTTTCATTATTTACAACCTAAATTATTCAATTATCATAATAAATTATGTATTGAAATGCTTTCACCAGAGATGACAGAGAATAAATTATTGTTTTAGCAATGAATAATCAATTTTAATTTGTATCTAGATCTAGCTATGACTATATAATAACAATTTAATTCTATGAAAAACAAATAAATGATCACTTTTAATATATATCGACCTAACATCCAACTTCAGATAAAAAACTTTCTATAGTGCAAAAAAACATCTCTTTTGTACCAATACAATTGATTGCAAATCTGCATTTTCAGACTTTTCAATATTTAAGTCTGCCAACACATGCATTACTTTTCAAGATGATTTCTTGTAGACGAATGCTGGAGCAAACGTACCCAGGAAAAAACGTACCCAAGACCAGAGACATAAATAACATTTATTTAATGTTATTTATGTCTCTGCCAAGACTTTTGGTGTGTTTTCTCTTAGAGAAAAACATACCCTTGAGAAATTGTAACCAGAATTTGAAATAGTTATATAACAAGAGGCCCAGGGACCACATTGCTCACCTGAGCAACAACAGCCTTAACTGATCAAATTAGCATTACAGTATCAAAATAAAAATATCTTGACAACTAAGTACAGTAATGAAATCTTGCTCAAAAAATTTAAAAAATTGGCCAATCTTTATCCATATTTATATGGCAAATGCCAAGCCCCATTTGTTGTTGTACCTGTAAGAAGATTTTTCTCTATTCCTATATACCCCCCCCCCCCTCTTTGTGGCCCCACTTTTCTTTAGGGAATCATGGTTTGATCAAACTTTAATCTGCACAACCCATGCTTTCATACAAGTTACTGCTTTTTGGACTGAAGAAGATTTTTAAAGGTTTTCTCTATATATTCCTATGTAAAAATTCATTTCCCCCATTGTGGCCCCATTCTACCCCTGAGGACCATGTTTTAAACAAACCTAAATCTTCACTATCTGAGGATGCTTTCACTCCAATTTGAGCTTTTCTGGTCAAATAGTTTTTGAGAGGAAGATTTTTAAATACTTTCTCTATTATATTCCTATGTAAAAATTCACACACACCCCACCCATTGTGGCCCCACCCTACCCCTGAGGACCATGATTTGAACAAACTTGAATCTACAATACCTGAGGATGCTCTATACAAGTTTGAGATTTTCTGGCCTAATAGTTTTTAAGAAGAAGATTTTTAAAGATTTTCTCTATATATTCCTTTGTAAAAATTCATCCCCCCATTGTGGCCCCACCCTAACCCCAGGGACCAAAATTTGAACATACTTGAATCTACACTACCTGAGGATGCCTCCACACAAGTTTGAGCTTTTCTGGTCAAATAGTTTTTGAGAAGAAGATTTTTAAAGATTTTCTCTATACATTCTTAGGTAAAAATCCATTCCCCCATTGTGGCCCCACCCTACCCCGGGCCCATGATTCAAACAAACTTGAATCTACACTATTTGAGGATGCATTCACTTAAATTTGAGCTTTTCTTGCCAAATAGTTTTTGAGAAGAAGATTTTTAAAGATTTTCTCTATACATGTATATTCCTATGTAAAAATCCATTTCCCCCAGTGTGGCCTCATCCTCCCCTGGGGACCATGATTTGAACAAACTTGAATCTACATTGCCTGAGGATGCTTCCATACAAGTTACAGATTTTCTGGACTAAAAATTTTTGAGAAGAAGATTTTTGAAAAATACCTACAAATTTTCAATAATTCTAAATTATCTCCCCTTTAAAGAGGGTGTGGCCCTTCATTTGAACAAACTTGAATCCCCTTCACCCAGTGATGCTTTGTGCTAAGTTTGGTTGAAATCTGCCCAGTGGTTCTGGAGAAGAAGATAAAAATGTGAAAAGTTTACAACACCAACGCCAACGACGACAGACAACGGACAAATTTCGATCAGAAATTTTCCAAATTTAAGGTCTAGAATGAGATACAAGGATTATTTACAAGCAAAATACAACAATCTTGAGTTTTATATTTGCCTACATAGTTGTTAAAATTGGTAAAAATTCCATTTAAATCTTATTTTTTCTTTGTATAATGATTAATAATGAATCCAAAGAAATAACTTACCGTGTTGGTTAAAAGTACTCTTTTATAAGGCCAGGCTAATAAAAATAATGGTTTGTTTCCGCTTTTATGATAAAAAAAAAAGTAGGGTCGGTCGGTCGGAATTTTTTTTTATTTTTTCAAATATTTTTTTTTCCCTTTAATATTGCAGTATCCATACATGCCGGCTAGATACTGACACTGCTGAATGGTATAAAATGAGGAATACTTTAATATCATTCCTGACTATTAAGCTGGTCTTAAGAAAACACAAAAATGATATATATCAGATACTTCCTCTGCCAGCGATGAGAGCATTATTAAAATCTACAACACATGAAAACATACAGCCATTTTGAAACAAAACATTTGGGTTACACTGATTTGAAAAGATTAACTGCTTCAAGCGTTTTTGTGACCAAAATTTTGATTATATTTTTTTCCAAATAGGATAAAAATGGAAATAAATGATTTTCCATCAAAAATCCTTAAAAAAAGTTTTGAGTCGGGGGGTAAAAGCTAGGGTCGGTCGGGAAAGCATAAACAAACCATTTTTTTTCTTAGGCCTAAGTCATATTATTATAATATCATATTTTTCCCAAGCATATGATTGGTCGATTGCTGTCAAATGACCGTGCTATAATTCTGTTATGGACCTTACTATACTAAAAATAGAAAATTTATTGACCTCACTATACTAAAAATAGATTTTCATGACAAAATACTGCTTTTGGCATGTGCAACATTGTGATGTCATAATAGCAAAATCAACAGAATAACAGAATTTATAGCATGGTCATGTGAAACCAATCGACCAATCATATGCTTGGGAAAAATACGATATAATAATAATTTTTATATTACTCCTGGGTACATTTTACATACCTTAAGTCTTGGGTACATTTTCTACAGGGTATAAAACCTGGGTATGATTTTTCTTGATACCTTGTAGACCCAACCTATTCATTTTAAATTGCCATGTATTTTTGTACAAGTGAGCATGCCCAGACTTCGTTTTTTGAGTCCTAAATGCTCACAGAAATACACTTCTATTCACTCTCTTTTCGGAGTTCGACTAATCTCAGCGAGATTTGTGGAGACTGAAAAATTTTGACTATCATCTCTTCTGAATCAAATTTTTAGTCTCGACAAATCTCGCTGAGATTAGAATTCAAATAAAAATTTGGACTTCTTGATTTGGTAGATGACACTAAATTCTTGATTCAGTGATTCATTTTGATGTGCATCCTGCATAAGATACGCACAAATTTTGCTCAAGATGCATAAATTCATTATATTTAGAAATACACATACACATTTTTTCACCAAGAAATTCCAAAACATTGATTGTTCCTTTCTTAACCTATTAACTAGACGCCCGAAATACTGGTTTTCTGAATTAAAAAACACGTACACTACAAAAGCTAAAATCTCATTGAACACTTAAAGATTAACCAATGAGATTCAATGATAAATCACATTATGGTGGGGAAATTGATGTCGATCATAATGCTACTGAATAAAACATAAAATTACTCCCCATCCAGGATAGATTAATAACCCGAGTTTATGAAAAAGTAGACAAGTGGCAGTTAATCATCTTAAATTTATAACAACAAAGAGGTTCATTCTATAAAGGAACGCTGATCCAAAACATGAAATAAATGATTATATTGATAGTGGCGATAAAGAAACAGAGAAAACTTGGAAGCGTCCCATTGACGACACTTAGCCTGTCTCTTAGTATGGTACTTTAGAATTGAGTTTAAATAAACGCAGCTTGTTTGATATTCATGTTCTTTGTGGAATAAATATGGACTCATTGTTTTCAGCTTGGGACTCATACAGTCGTTTGACCAGTTCCGAATAGGGTTCAGATTTGGCGGTGCTGTAAATTTTTTAGAACTGATTTTTTTGCCGAGATACACCATATCCTTGGTGATATTAATGCAATATTGGTGTATTAATTTTTTTTTAAAAACAAGTTACACGGGAAGCCATTTTACCAGTTACGAATAAGCTGATCAGTTCCGATAACAGAACTGTTTCTATATACATATCAAATGTAGATAAAAAAGTTTTGGCCCTAAAACCATCTGCTGAACCTGTTGAGTAACAGGTTTAATGCAAACCACTCAGTTATTGGTATTTTCTTAACCTACACAGTTTGATTTGCGTGGAAATGACAGACAAAATCACCGTAACAATAATTTAGACTGGTTTCTAACATCTTGCTGGAATACAGACGCAGCGCCTCCACTTATCATTATTGTGGTAAATATAATTTATTTATGACTGAGAAAGAAATTTAATGAATTCTAGAAGTATTTGTTTTAATCCATCCCTTCATTCAATCCTAAAACAGAGGAAAACAAATTGGGTATTCAGAACTGGTAAAATGACGGCTCATTAAAATTCTGCATCCACTTGTGTTTTTATTTTATTTTTTATCCTGTATGCTTTTGGGTATGTTAGAATACATACTAAACCTACGTTTAATAAAAGAAATTCTGTTACAAATGAAAATTTAAGGCACCGACAGACGATTTTATGCTCATATTAGCGTTGCAATGACCAGGATTTATTGCAAAGCGAAAGTAGGTCGACTAATCTAAGACCGATATCAAATACATGTATGACCGCAAAAATGAAACTACTGCAGAATTCAAACAAGCATTAATACGTGATTATATTAAAGGTATTGAGTTTATTCTATATTTTTCATTTCATTAATTATTTGCTGTGTAACTTCTAAACTATTCGGAACTGGTCAAAATTCGGAACTGGTCAAAGGACTGTAGTTACGATTAATAAGAGGGGTCCACTGGACTCATAAAGACAATTTTCAAAATGAATCACTATTGGTTTATCTTATTGATACTGTAGCTGTGTGTATTTAATGTATATGCTGCACTAGCCCCAACAGTCGCGCCTTATATATGGAAGAATCGTATGGAAGGTTAATCAGCTGTAAATTTAAAAAAAAAAAAAAGCTATAAAAAATCAATGATATTCACAATTATTGCTTAAATTTCATGTTGATCATTGAATTTTTAGCGTAGAACTATTTATTTAAACCGTCGAAATAAGAATAAGTATTATCCACATAATCAGCTGATACTTGATAATGCTGATGTCCGATGTAAATATTGTTAAGGAAATTTTGCGGTTTTGTAGTTCAGATTTCTTTATCTTCGGTCTTTCGGTAGTATATGGACATTTGCGTTGGTTTAATGATATAAATTTATATAATTACCCAAAATTTCTTTACTGTTGATGCCAACATGATATTGTCTCCTTGAAAAAAATAATATTTATACACTATTCGTCGTAATCACTTAAACGCTTGGTACGACTACTAGAGGGAAAGACACAGGAAACAGCATGATTTGTGTAAATGTGTAAGAAGTAGTCTATTTGTATTTTTTAAAAATTTAGAAATAGATCTACGGCATTTTGGAAGGCTAAACATGTCTTTAGGGATATAAATTGCTAGAATATTTATTGTATTCATTTTGTGGTTTGGGGTCAATCCGCGACTGTACTCGGCAATGCTGGTACCGGACATCCATGAACCTGCACGCTAATGTTAAGTTAAAGTCGGAATATCCGGATTGTTAAGTCGTATAAAATATGTTTATATCTATAGACTGTAATGGTAGAAAATATATCTAATGAATATATATACACACAAAGAATCCTGTAGAGTTATCTTATCTGCTGTACGGAACACCGTTAACGCAAGAAGGGAAACATTAACAGAGTAACGTTAATTATAGCAAATGTAAAGAATATATTGAAAATCACAGAAAATTTTCAGCGTACGAAATCATTTTTAGAAACAACATTATTTCTAATAAAAACAAATAAAGTAATTAAATTACCAAGATAACCCATATTTTTTATGAATATAATAAACGTTAAGGTTTAGGGATTAAGGCTAAAATAGGTGGTGCCAGAGTGCTGCCAAATTCAATTCAATATATAACGTTATTAAATAAAATATTATTCGAATTTTAAAAAAACCCTCTTAAGGTTTGTTAATAAATAGACCGACAAACAAATTTAAATATTTGAGCAAACAGCATCAATGTCTCTATTTTCCTCGAACTGTACCTGTGCCTGATTAACAACATCCATGACTGTACCTGTTCTATAAATACATTATAACTTACATCAACGACTGTACCTGTGCCTGATTAAAAACATCCATGACTGTACCTGCCGTATAAATGCATTCTAACTTACATCCACGACTGTACCTGTGCCTGATTAACAACATCCATGACAGTACCTGTCCTGTAAATACATTTTAACTTACATCCACGACTGTACCTGTGCCTGATTAACAATAACATCCATGACTGTACCTGTCCTGTAAATACATTATAACTTATAATTACATCCACGACTGTACCTGTGCCTGATTAACAACATCCATGAGTGTACATATCCTATTAATGCATTATAACTTACACCCACGACTGTACACGTGCCTGATTAACAACGAATATAATTTGTTTTGTTCTTTACAAAAAAATATACCATATAACATCTTTAACTTTATTTGTTGAATATCATCAATATCCATGACTGAACTTACCCGTTTTTCACTAGTTAGTTTTCCTTCTTAGTAATTCTGACGAAATGCAAATAAGTGTACATACATTTTCTTTTTCTATTTGAATTTTTGAATTTGATAGCCTTATTTAATTATTCAGATTTTAGGTATAAAAATTGGTTAGCTATTGTAGTTAATTCTACAAAATGCATATCACTTATAATGACGTGTAGCCGGCACCTAGCATCGTTTTTGAAAGTGGGTAGGGGGAGGGAGGAGCAGTCTCTTGCCATTTCACTGTTAATTTCCTTATATTCACTTCGGGGATTTTTACCTGACAACACCAAAAACGTGTGGGAGGATACATGATAATTCAATTTTCTATATGTAAATTTAAGACAAATATTTGTTCAGATAAAAGGATGCTACATGCATGTGTAATACATATATAGTTTGGCGTATATGATGCAATTCTAAAATGATGAAAATAATTTTCGGTATGTCATTGGTCCCATACATGTAATTTGACCTTCAACTTATGATAGAAAATGGGTATCGGATTGTCCAGTCGATTACCAGGTATCTGCTATAAAAAGAGGGTGTTGCAGTTCCTATTCTATATTTACCTAAAGGAGTTGCAGATAAAATGGAAAAAATCAAAGTAACAGAAGTCGATGTAATTTTTTTCCATGCAACGTTGTTCATAAAGCAGTGAGAATTTTATCTTGGAAGTTAGTACATTATACTAACTTTTATAAGATTATGAATTTGAAAATGGTTACACACACAAATGTGGCAGTTTTCACGCTTTCACGACAATTCCCTGAAAACTGCCATTTCCGATTTTTGTTTCGAAGAGGCATGTTTTTTTAAAAATCGAACTTTTTTGAAAAATGACAATTCAAATTGATATATGTTATAACTACATACTATTTGGTCATCTTCCTAACTGTATTTATGAAAATCAAATGATGGTTGTCGTGTTCGATATAAATTCGTGTAAAATGTTTGTGTATTTTGCCTGCATACGGAACATACCCGCTATGTAAATATAGTCGTCTACGTAATGATATGAGTCATATCATTACTGTCATATCAAGCGAAGGGATATTTTTATATAGTATACATGTATTCCACGTTAGGCAATAATCCCGCTTTTTGCAACACCCTCTTTTTTAATCTTTTAATGCATTTAAATCAATTTTAACATTTAAAAAAATCATATGTGTATTATGTCATTGAATCTAGTCTTGTGAACGAATTTTTGCAGAGATGTTTTTATCAATTGAAAAGACATATCAGCAACACACCAGGGTCACTTGACAAAGTCACATTCAGAGAAAAGTCAGATTGATTTAGCATTTGCTCCCAAGGAGCGTTAAAACAGGCAGAGCAACGCTTCCTCATGTATCGAGTATAAACTCTAATGATAGACCGGGGAGGGGGTGTTACATGTATTCCATCCATGATAAAGGCGGTCTCGAAACTGGTCGATGGTGTTTGAGGGTGATTATAAAAACTCACTTTACAAGTTTTTTCCAGGGATGCTCAATATAAGGCTCAGGTAGGTATTTTTTTTTGGCCATTCAATCATCGTGAATCATTTTAAATAATCCGTCCACAATAGGGTCTGGCATGGTCATCTTGAAAGATGGTTTCCTCCAGCCCTTGAAGAACAAGAAGTACTTTTGGCTGCAGAATACATGTACTTGCCCACACCATCATTAAACTTCTGTCCTAGCGATCATGTTTCCTCACAGTAACGTCCGAAAAAATTTCTCCGGGACGGCGGTACATACGTATTCTGCCATTATTAAAGCAAAGATTGAATCTTTTTTTTTCATTAGAAAAGAAAAAAAGGAAGTCATTGAGCTCAAATCCATTTCAAGTTTACTTGCACCAATCAAGATGAAGACGCTAATGACATTGGTTTGAAGATATCCTTACTGATTGACGTTTACAACGTAGGTTAGCGGCGTTCACACGGTTCTGTACAGGCACGTAGAATCGTGTTTAAAAGAAGGGGTGCCTTATCGAAAATCAAGCAAGATAATGTTTAAAATAAACTGTGTACAATATAGCATTGAGAAGGACAAAAATTAATCTTACTTAACGCTTACGTTACTTTTGAGTAAAGTTTGCGATTAAATTACGTTGTAAAATTACCTCAACAATATACTCTGTATGTATAAAGCTAAATGATTTTGGGCCTGTCCATGAGAACTATATGAGTTCAAGACCAATGAAACTTTAAATTAATGTTTATCTTACCCCAAAAATGCAATTCATAACACATTTTGAAAATAATTACCCATGTTGTTTTTTTTTAAAGTTAAAATGTTTAACAGTTAACGCACGACGATAGACAACATGCTACGACGGACGGTTACAAATTGCAAAAGGTTATCTGAAAGCATTGAATTATTGGTTTTTTATACAGTTCCTGAAACGTTCTACATAAATTTTGCGTTCGCTCACTGTTCGCTCAGCTTGCGCTCACCGTTCGCTCATCGTGCGTTCACCGTTTTATGCTCTCCACTCCTCTCCATCCGCGCTCACCGTGCGCTTACAGTACGTTCACTATATGTGCTCGACAATCGTTCAGCGTTCGCTCACCGTTCACGTTTAATTCATCTCCACTGCCATTCGGAATTCCGAATTGGAAAGATCATCTTAGAAAACATGAAAACAAAATGAGCATATATTTTTAAAAATGACAAGAAATTTTAGTGTTAATGTCGTTTTGTATCAATTAGCATAACGACAATCGGCAGTAAGTAAATGAATTCGATTTGAAATGATTCGTTAAAATTCTCTTATTTATATATAAAAACCTCGTCACCTCTTGTTCGATCTGAATTAAAAGATCAAACTTCGCAATGACATTAATAAAAATACACGAAAATAACCAGTTTAAATGAATATACATGTATTTCAAATATCTGAAATAATGGACCGAAAATAATTCAGGAACTACAGGAAACTATATTCTTCATTTGCTAACATTTCAAAACAGAATGGCCGATCACCAAAAGATTAGCTCGACATTTTAATTTCACACGTAAATAAACAAACTGAATTACAAATATACTAAGAAAAAGCAGTTAAAATCCACCGCATACGATTTAATATTTCTAACGTACAGGTAAGTAAACTAGTTTGTTCATAAAAATTTCGATTTTTTTCTCTCAATAATTAATTCCAAGTTATCAGATACAACTTTATTACAAGCTCTTATCTTTATACATTAATAAATTTATTTTCTATTTCTAAATCAAATTAGATAAATACTAGAACAAGTTTGATAGAATGCAAGATAAAATTGAATTGTATTTATTTGTTGGATTCGTTTACGGGACACTAAACTACTTGTGACTTCAATAAATAAAACTCATAGAGCACATTGTTTATAATGACAACGAAAGGAAATTGAGTAAAAATATTAAAATGCGTTATTTACAAAACAGTAAAACGGAAAAGCACGCGATTCCATGAACTCGGTTAATTAGTTTCAGGCGTATAGAGTGTTGTTAATCAAGCACGGGTGCAATCAAGAATGTAAGCTGTGATGCATTTATAGGACAGGTACAATCATGGATGTTGTTAATCAGGCACAGGTACAGTTGTGGATGTAAGTTATATTGCATTTATAGGTGTCACTACAGTATTAAATTTTACTATATATTCTTACCCAAATTGCGCAACTTTAGATACTGATTAAAAATTCAAAACGAACCTCTGGGAAAATAATCCTCTTGACTTTTTTAAACAACGCTTCATTTACAATTTTCTAGCAAAATACACACGTGCATCCAGCAAGGCGTGATACTTTGTTCTTAAAAATCAAGTCCGGGTCTTTTACCCCCCCCCCTCCGGAATCAACACGCTTCAAAAACTCAAATGACCTCGCATTGTTACAAAACTTGGATAGTCAAACATCTTACACCCTGTTTTTCATCTCATAAAAAAATCAGCCCCTTTCGCAGACGGAAACGCCCCCAATTACAAGGGGAACTCCGGAATTATTTTACTTCAGCCATGTTTTGACGTGCACCTACGGCAAAATACTGTTATGACACCTGAAAAGAACAGGTAGAGTCATGGATGTTGTTAATCGGCACAGGTACAGTCGTGGATGTAAGTTATAATGCATTTATAAACAGGTACACTCATGGATGTTGTTAGTCAGGCACAGGTACAGTCGTGGATGTAAGTTATTATGCATTTATACGACAGGTACACTTATGTATGTTGTTAATCAGGCACAGGTACAGTCGTGGATTTTAGTTATAATGCATTTATAGGACAAGTACATTAATGGATGTTGTTAATCAGGCACGTGTATAGTCGTGGATGTAAGTTATAATGCATTTATAGGATATGTACACTTATTGATGTTGTAAATCAGGCACAGGTACAGTCGTGGATGTAAGTTATAGCGAGCGCAGCTCGCCGGCGCGCAGCGCCGGCGCGAAGCGAGCTCTAACGGCAAGCTCTAACCCAAGTAAAGAAAACTGACCGAACACTCTCTTATATATACCTGTATTCTATTCACTAACTTTAACCAATGAAAACCACAGAAACTAGACTAACTTAGCCAATTAGAGAACACGTGTAACTATAAATAGGATAACTTTTAACTTGTTCAAAATATGAGAGTAGAAAGAATTAAATGATCAACAATAAGTATTTAAATTGCATTTGAAATTATCTGTTGAAACTGTCAGGCATATAAATATGAGAAAACTGTGTTATAAAAAAATCCAAACTACTACACTATTTTTTGTTACGTCATCTTAATCGAAGCGGCTTTCTAGGTCATCACAAAGAAGTAAGTATGGAGCATTGTTATTAGCCCCTTCACGGTAACTGCGGTACTGCTCTTTTGCAGGGAAAAATGACATCATTTGGAGAAATATGACGTTTCAATTGTTTCATTTACGTCATTTAATTATCTACCTACTAAAATTTCGGCAAAGTATATCAATTTGCCCTGCAAGAGAGCAGTACCGCAGTTATCGTGAAGGGGTCTATTGTCATAATTTGCAACAAATGTAAATATAAGAAATAAGCTATCATTTTTGGATGTATATCGGGATATAAATACGGGTTGGTCACGTGATCAAATCCCATTAAAAAAATCTCATAAAAATCCCATAAAGCCCGATTTGATCACGTGACCAACCCGTATTTATATCCCGATATATATCCAAAAAGGGTACCTTATTTCTTAAATGACTTAAGGTATCAAGAACATTGAGGAGTGGGATACCTCAATTATTTGTGCAATTAATATGAACTAATTATGGTGTTATTTCAGAGAATAATTAGCATGGTCTTCGAATAATCGCCGGTATTATACTGTCCTATTAATCATAACATTAATCTGTTACTTGAATATATTGTGCCATGTGCAGGCACTCCAATAATCTTTTGTGGTAGATCGGGATTTCGTTTATATTTATTTTTACTAGTATTTCGATCCCGATGCGATTTAATTCTATTAGTTTGGTAACGCCCACTTTATACGATAGCCAATAACTTTAAACCAGAGTCAAGCTAGCCAGCACTAACTCCAACGCACTAACAAAAATTTAGTTAAAATTATCGGCTATTTTACAAGCGTTTTCCGATCCCGATGTTAAACAACTGAAATTGTTAGGCCGCCTTGCACCCAAACTAGGACTTGTGCTCATTAGGTGAGCCCGGATTCCTCGGGGGACGGGTAATCCCGCGAGGATTCCGGACCCAAATAAGGCACTAGTGACACCGATTTCCGGCGCCGGGGCGCGGAGTAGACCTTAAGTCAACAAATTATTTCTGTAATGTAGCGTTCTAAACAAGGCGCCCTGCACCCAAACTAGGACTTGTGCTCATTAGGTGAGCCAAGATTCCTCGGGGGACGGGTAATCCCGCGAGGATTCCGGACCCAAATAAGGCACTAGTGACACCTATTTCCGGCGCCAGGGCGCGGAGTAGACCTTAAGTCAACAAATTATTTCTGTAATGTAACGTTCCAAACAAGGCGCCCTGCGCCCTAACTAGGACTTGTGCTCATTAGGTGAGCCCGGATTCCTCGGGGGACGTGTAATCCCTCGAGGATTCCGGACCCAAATTAGGCACTAGTGACACCGATTTCCGGCGCCATGGCGCGGAGTAGACCTTAAGTCAACAAATTATTTCTGTAATGTAGCGTTCTAAACAAGGCGCCCTGCGGCCCAAACTAGGACTTGTGCTCATTAGGTGAGCCCGGATTCCTCGGGGGACGGGTAATCCCTCGAGGATTCCGGACCCAAATAAGGCACTAGTGACACCGATTTCCGGCTCCAGGGCGCGGAGTAGACCTTAAGTCAACAAATTATTTCTGTAATGTAGCGTTCTAAACAAGGCGCCCTGCGCCCAAACTAGGACTTGTGCTCATTAGGTGAGCCCGGATTCCTCGGGGGACGGGTAATCCCGCGAGGATTCCGGACCCAAATTAGGCACTAGTGACACCGATTTCCGGCGCCAGGGCGCAGAGTAGACCTTAAGTCAACAAAGTATTTCTGTAATGTAGCGTTCTAAACAAGGCGCCCTGCGCCCAAACTAAGACTTGTGCTCATTAGGTGAGCCCGGATTCCTCGGGGGACGGGTAATCCCTCGAGGATTCTGGACTTAAATAAGGCACTAGTGACACCGATTTCCGGCGCCAGGGCGCGGAGTAGACATTAAGTCAACAAATTATTTCTGTAATGTAGCGTTCTAAACAAGGAGCCCTGCGCCCAAACTAGGACTTGTGCTCATTAGGTGAGCCCGGTTTCTTTGGGGGACGGGTAATCCCTCGAGGATTCTGGACCCAAATTAGGCACTAGTGACACCGATTTCCAGCGCCAGGGCGCGGAGTAGACCTTAAGTCAACAAATTATTTCTGTAATGTAGCGTTCTAAACAAGGCGCCCTGCGCCCAAACTAGGACTTGTGCTCATTAGGTGAGCCCGGATTCCTCGGAGGACGGGTAATCCCTCGAGGATTCCGGACCCAAATAAGGCACTAGTGACACCGATTTCCGGCGCCAGGGCGCGGAGTAGACCTTAAGTCAACAAATTATTTCGGTAATGTAACGTTCCAAACAAGGCGACCTGCGCCCAAACTAGGACTTGTGCTCATTAGGTGAGCCTGGATTCCTCGGGGGACGGGTAATCCCGCGAGGATTCCGGACCCAAATAAGGCACTAGTAACACCGATTTCCGGCGCCAGGGCGCGGAGTAGACCTTAAGTCAACAAATTATTTCTGAAATGTAGCGTTCTAAACAAGGCGCACTGCGCCCAAACTAGGACATGTGCTCATTAGGTGAGCCCGGATTCCTCGGGGGACGGATAATCCGTCGAGGATTCTGGACCCAAATTAGGCACTAGTGACACCGATTTCCGGCGCCAGGGCGCGGAGTAGACATTAAGTCAACAAATTATTTCTGTAATGTAGCGATCTAAACACGGCGCTCTGCGCCCAAACTAGGACTTGTGCTCATTAGGTGAGCCCGGATTCCTCGGGGGACGTGTAATCCCTTGAGGATTCCGGTGCCAAATTAGGCACTAGTGACACCGATTTCCGGCGCCAGGGCGCGGAGTAGACCTTAAGTCAACAAATTATTTCTGTAATGTAGCGTTCTAAACAAGGCGCCCTGCGCCCAAACTAGGACTTGTGCTTATTAGGTGAGCCCGGATTCCTCGGAGGACGGGTAATCCCTCGAGGATTCTGGACCCAAATAAGGCACTAGTGACACCGATTTCCGGCGCCAGGGCGCGGAGTAGACCTTAAGTCAACAAATTACTTCTGTAATGTAGCGTTCTAAACAAGGCGCCCTGCGCCCAAACTAGGACTTGTGCTCATTAGGTGAGCCCGGATTCCTCAGGGGTCGGATATTCCGGCGCCAAATAAGGCACTAGTGACACCGATTTCCGGCTCCAGGGCGCGGAGTTGACCTTAAGTGAACATATTATTCCTGAAATGTAGCGTTCTAAACAAGGCGCCCTGCGCACAAACTAGGACTTGTGCTCATAAGGTGAGCCCGGATTCCCTGGGGGACGGGTAATCCCGCGAGGATTCCGGACCCAAATAAGGCACTAGTGACACCGATTTCCAGCGCCAGGGCGCGGAGTAAACCTTAAGTCAACAAATTATTTCTGTAATGTAGCGATCTAAACACGGCGCCCTGCGCCCAAACTAGGACTTGTGCTCATTAGGTGAGCCCGGATTCCTCGGGGGACGTGTAATCCCTGTAGGATTCCGGTGCCAAATTAGGCACTAGTGACACCGATTTCCGGCGCCAGGGCGCGGAGTAGACCTTAAGTCAACAAATTATTTCTGTAATGTAGCGTTCTAAACAAGGCGCCCTGCGCCCAAACTAGGACTTGTGCTCATTAGGTGAGCCCGGATTCCTCGGGGGACGGGTAATCCCTCGAGGATTTCGGACCCAAATAAGGCACTAGTGACACCGATATCCGGCTCCAGGGCGCGGAGTTGACCTTAAGTGAACAAATTATTTCTGAAATGTAGCGTTCTAAACAAGGCGCCCTGCGCCCAAACTAGGACTTGTGCTCATTAGGTGAGCCCGGATTCCTCGGGGGACGGATAATCCCTCGAAAATTCCGGCGCCAAATAAGGCACTAGTGACACCGATTTCCGGCGCCAGAGCGCGGAGTAGACCTTAAGTCAACAAATAACTTCTGTAATGTAGCTTTCTAAACAAGGCGCCCTGTGCCCAAACTAGGACTTGTGCTCATTAGGTGAGCCCGGATTCCTCGGGGGACGGATAATCCCTTGAGGATTCCGGCGCCAAATAAGGCACTAGTGACACCGATTTCCGGCTCCAGGGCGCGGAGTTGACCTTAAGTGAACAAATTATTTCTGAAATGTAGCGTTCTAAACAAGGCGCCCTGCGCCCAAACTAGGACTTGTGCTCATTAGGTGAGCCCGGATTCCTCGGGGGACGGGTAATCCGTCGAGGATTCCGGACCCAAATAAGGCACTAGTGACACCGATTTCCGGCGCCAGGGCGCGGAGTAGACCTTAAGTCAACAAATTACTTCTGTAATGTAGCTTTCTAAACAAGGCGCCCTGTGCCCAAACTAGGACTTGTGCTCATTAGGTGAGCCCGGATTCCTCGGGGGACGGATAATCCCTTGAGGATTCCGGCGCCAAATAAGGCACTAGTGACACCGATTTCCGGCGCCAGAGCGCGGAGTAGACCTTAAGTCAACAAATTACTTCTGTAATGTAGCTTTCTAAACAAGGCGCCCTGTGCCCAAACTAGGACTTGTGCTCATTAGGTGAGCCGGGATTCCTCGGGGGACGGATAATCCCTTGAGGATTCCGGCGCCAAATAAGGCACTAGTGACACCGATTTCCGGCTCCAGGGCGCGGAGTTGACCTTAAGTGAATAAATTATTTCTGAAATGTAGCGTTCTAAACAAGGCGCCCTGCGCCCAAACTAGGACTTGTGCTCATAAGGTGAGCCCGGTTTCTTTGGGGGACGGGTAATCCCTCGAGGATTCTGGACCCAAATTAGGCACTAGTGACACCGATTTCCGGCGCCAGGGCGCGGAGTAGACCTTAAGTCAACAAATTATTTCTGTAATGTAGCGTTCTAAACAAGGCGCCCTGCGCACAAACTAGGACTTGTGCTCATTAGGTGAGCCCGGATTCCTCGGGGGACGGGTAATCCCTCGAGGATTTCGGACCCAAATAAGGCACTAGTGACACCGATTTCCGGCGCCAGGGCGCGGAGTAGACCTTAAGTCAACAAATTACTTCTGTAATGTAGCTTTCTAAACAAGGCGCCCTGTGCCCAAACTAGGACTTGTGCTCATTAGGTGAGCCCGGATTCCTCGGGGGACGGATAATCCCTTGAGGATTCCGGATCCAAATAAGGCACTAGTGACACCGATTTCCGGCGCCAGAGCGCGGAGTAGACCTTAAGTCAACAAATTACTTCTGTAATGTAGCTTTCTAAACAAGGCGCCCTGTGCCCAAACTAGGACTTGTGCTCATTAGGTGAGCCGGGATTCCTCGGGGGACGGATAATCCCTTGAGGATTCCGGCGCCAAATAAGGCACTAGTGACACCGATTTCCGGCTCCATGGCGCGGAGTTGACCTTAAGTGAACAAATTATTTCTGAAATGTAGCGTTCTAAACAAGGCGCCCTGCGCCCAAACTAGGACTTGTGCTCATAAGGTGAGCCCGGTTTCTTTGGGGGACGGGTAATCCCTCGAGGATTCTGGACCCAAATTAGGCACTAGTGACACCGATTTCCGGCTCCAGGGCGCGGAGTAGACCTTAAGTCAACAAATTATTTCTGTAATGTAGCGTTCTAAACAAGGCGCCCTGCGCACAAACTAGGACTTGTGCTCATTAGGTGAGCCCGGATTCCTCGGGGGACGGGTAATCCCTCGAGGATTTCGGACCCAAATAAGGCACTAGTGACACCGATTTCCGGCGCCAGGGCGCGGAGTAGACCTTAAGTCAACAAATTACTTCTGTAATGTAGCGTTCTAAACAAGGCGCCCTGCGCCCAAGCTAGGACTTGTGCTCATTAGGTGAGCCCGGATTCCTCGGGGGACGGATAATCCCTCGAGGATTCCGGTGCCAAATAAGGCACTAGTGACACCGATTTCCGGCGCCAGGGCGCGGAGTAGACCTTAAGTCAACAAATTACTTCTGTAATGTAGCGTTCTAAACAAGGCGCCCTGTGCCCAAACTAGGACTTGTGCTCATTAGGTGAGCCCGGATTCCTCGGGGGACGGATAATCCCTTGAGGATTCCGGCGCCAAATAAGGCACTAGTGACACCGATTTCCGGCTCCAGGGCGCGGAGTTGACCTTAAGTGAACAAATTATTTCTGAAATGTAGCGTTCTAAACAAGGCGCCCTGCGCCCAAACTAGGACTTGTGCTCATAAGGTGAGCCCGGATTCCCTGGGGGACGGGTAATCCGTCGAGGATTCCGGACCCAAATAAGGCACTAGTGACACCGATTTCCGGCGCCAGGGCGCGGAGTAGACCTTAAGTCAACAAATTATTTCTGTAATGTAGCGATCTAAACACGGCGTCAAGCATTTTGATTTAAATTTTTATAATAATTGTATATATTCTCTGCAAGTATAGGAACTATTTTGTTTAATGGCACTACTTTGTTGTCCTACCGATTCTAAAAATAGTCACAGGGATATACCCAAATTTTAAGCGCCAAAATATTTCATGGGTATTAATTCATACAATGCACGTTCACACATAGAGCAGTATCTTTGAAAACTCAATTGTTATCCCTTTTAATGCTTTAATTTAAGTCAAATCAATTAAAAATAAATAAAAACAAAACAAATATTCCAACTACATGAATTATCAATGATTGGCAGAAACCTTAAGCAAGCTCATATTACCAATATAACTAAGGGAATGTGTGATGGTTTTTCCAGAGCAGATAACAAAATAAAGTTTGAAATGTAATAAAAACGTGTCGTCTGATAATACAATGAACAAGAAACATGGTTAAATAGAGAATGTATAGCAACAAGAAATAGCTTTCACTTGGCTAAACGTACCATAAAAAAGGCAGTCAACAGAAAACAAAGCCTTAAAATAATGAGAAAAAAATACCGGCGCGTCTTAACAACAATGAACCACAATGATCTTTATTAAGGTGTTGAATATAATTTAAAAGGTAAAACATTTAATTAAATTTTAATTTATCAAACCCAAAAACTTTCGGACGGCATGTAAAGTTACAGAATTAATGCTTTAGTTTTCAATTATCTATATGTATGTTCAGGTCGATTGTCTTTTTCATTCATTTAGAATTCAATTATTTTAGTACATATAACGCTTCGATGGAGAGATATTATTAAGTAAAGCATAAATGAAAGAAATACTATTTCTATATAAAGGTAGATTTTTATATATCATAGGTATATATTGACGTAAATATTATTATTTAAAGCTTAAAGTCGTCGGTATTGTTTAAAGATAAATTCAATTCAATTTCTTTATTACTAACTATAACTATTTCAATAACGGCCCTCAAAGGGGTAACAGGAAGATTGTACAATAAACATTCATAATGCATAATAAACACATCCACAAAAGGGAACGAGTTGTATGATTGAAAGGTTACAGACATAAACATTTATTTAGCATACATATATATTGATATACTTAATATGTATATTTATATGCATGTATAGAACACCCATATATTAATATGTCAAAATACATACAAATTTTAAATAATTTATCACATGATGAGAAATTGATAATTGACTCAGAAATACAAACTAAGGCAATGTCCAAGTTTAATTTTACACTTTTACAAATTCCGTTTTTAAGCCTTATATGTAATAGTTGATTAGTAAATGGTACATGTAAGATCAACTTGGAAAGAAATATGTTAGTTACAAATTTATTATATCTAAAACAAATTGTGAAAGACAGTTTCTTCCAGGCATTTTAATGGTCTGTAAAGATGTTAGCAAGCTTGTTGGACGTACATTGTATTTGCATTAATATTTTCATTCTTTTTCCGACCAATGAGGGTCGTTTTTTTATTCCTGGTTTACGTGGTGTTAATCGAATGAAAATAATAGACTCCCTTGGATGGGACACCGGTCCATCGCAGATTAACTTCCAGCCTGAATCGGGACTCAATTCTATCTGTGTGGACTAAGACAAGTGTACATGTAGATAAAGTGCCTTGTCTAAAGACACAAAACACATCAAGTGGCCACACCGGGGCTTGAACCGTCGACCTTTTCATATTTATATATACCACTCACATAATATATAATACATCATATAACATACGATTCGTTATGAAATAGCACACCATGTGACCTCCGGTATATGTATTGACAAGTCGACCAAAGACCCCTTTTGATTTAAATATTTGATTTAACTTTGTTCACGTGATTAAAGAACATATTACGTAACCTCTTGTTTCGTTATCAATTTTATACACTATATAAATTAAAAAAGTACTAAGTTCATATTAATGGTATATACGAAAGACGAATAGGGACACATAAAAAATATTTCTATCTCGTAATTACGAGAAAAGATCTCGTTATAAAAAGTTAATTATTTCGTTATTACGAGAAAAGATCATGTTATTACTAGTTAATTATCTCGTTATTACGATAAAAGATCTCGTTATAACGAGATTGGATCTCATTAAAAAAAAAGAGGAAATATTTCGTTATTACGAGAAAAGGTCACGTTATAACGAGTTAAATACCTCGTAATATGGATCGCCATAGCTGCCTTAAGGTATGGTACGTCATAATACATGGTGAAATCATAAAATAAAAGGACGTTTCTGTGTGTTAAATGGTCACCAGCCCTTGTTATATGGTGAAAAGTATATAACGTATGGTGGGTAACACATATTTAAAAGTGCCTCAAATACATTAAACTGTTTACAGCTATTTTTACATGGTTGCAAAAGCACGTTAAATGGTTGTAATAATGACATAACTGGTGCTTTATTTTTACTAACGGTTAGAAAAATAAAGCAATGAGTCAAATCGTAAAACCGTTTGGTCACCATTACATTCATATGGTGTTCTCGTATATCAGTTGGTCAGTACAGTATGTTAAATGGTTGTCACTCCTTGTTATTGAGTGAACGTTATACATGTATAATATATGGTTGGTTGCACGTTCCAAAAGATGCGTCCAATACAATATAAAATTTTATTATACTTTCATGTTAAATACTGATATCTGATTGGTTTAGACGAAGTTGACAATCCGTTCTCATACCCTCACCGTTAGCAACACACTTGGCAACGGGCCGATAGAACAAATTGTGACATGCGCGTAAATTATGTGCGTACGGTTCGCCGTTGAACTCACGTCTTTTCTATTTCAAGGCAGTAAAATTTGCTATAAAATTAAGACATTCAGTAAAATAAAATAAATAATAGTGCCTGTTTGGGAGGGTACCAGTTGAAATTGACACCCCTCGAAAACCATTGTCAACCTTCGCTTCGCGTCTGGTACCCTCCCAAACAGGCAATATTGTTAGTTCACACAATTTAACATTTAAATTAAAATGTTGAACTATCCATATACTGACTACACAATTCATTTTAATAATCGTGCAAAAGAAACTTTACTTCGCGCATATTGTGTATTGTATAAAACGATTAATGTTAACCTTTACAATTAGAATGTGACAAATATATTAATCACTTTTCAGCTGATGTTAATTAAACAATAGAATGCGTTTTTGGGTAATTCATGCGGGATATGAAGGTAATCACTTTTCAGCTGATGTTAATTAAACAATAGAATGCGTTTTTGGGTAATTCATGCGGGATATGAAGGTGGCGACACTGCAGAAAAATACATAACCCGCGTTGTTTATATTTACATCTTTCTTTTCACAAATTAATTTATTGATTGTAAAAAGTAAGTAAAATTAACTAAATTACTTTTATTTTACATCAGTACGTTAGCAAAAAGAAACAGCAAAATTGTTTCCTACAGGAATTTGAGTTTGACATCATCATGGTAATTTCGTGCAGTCCATTCTTATTCTCAGGTCGCTGTAGGTTTCGACCAATCGATAAACGGAGCGTGTTGATTCAGTTCTGTCACTTTCTACAGAACTATGAAATATGATAAGAAATATCACCATGGGGGACGAAGCACAATTTAATTTAGTTCAGTGCATGGACCGTGATATAAAATTTATACCAATTTCACTATTTGCAATGGGACAGTAATAGAATGGTTTCATGTATCGACCAATTACAGTCTCTTTTTCACCGTGTAATAAAAATTCTGCATCATTTAATTAATTATTGTCACCATGTAATGTTTTTTTTCCAACCAGATGAAATGTTCTTCACACAAACTAATGTATAGGACGCATCTTTTGGAGCGTGTAACCAACCATATATTATATAACGTTCACTCAATAACAAGGAGTGACAACCATTTAACACACTGTACTGACCAACTGATATTATATAAATAGTGCCTGTTTGGGAGGGTACCAGTTGAAATTGACACCCCTCGAAAACCATTGTCAACCTCCGCTTCGCGTCGGTTGACAATGGTTTTCTCGGAAAGGATGACTGCACTTAAGGACATGCAATATTTGCGAGAAAATAAACTTTTAAAAGAAGAATTTTTCTTTCCATTGCAGAAATGGTCAACATCTAAACTGCAACTTTACGTAATTGCGTTAAATAAAAGTATGTTGTTACCAAGTACGAATTTGTTTTCATAGGCGGGGGTCATCACGATTTCTTGAATCTCCATACGATAATGAGGACGCCCACTTTTATACTGACTTCATACATAGTCAGCGCATGTTTGTCTATTGTTCTCCGTTTAACAGTAGTTGTATATTTGCATTATCAAAGTTATGTCAAAAGGAGATTAATAGACAAACATGCGCTCATGGTTTAAACTTTCGCTTTCCCTGTTGTAACTAAGGGTTGATGCATGTTGAATATTATAATTCACCACGTGATTTCTCACCTCAGGTAACTTTGTGAATACTAAATTCTATCACGTGACGTGTAAGGTAGCATGTTATGTGCAAACTAGGACAATGTTTTCGAACACGATAAGTTGTCAAGCATTGATTTAAAGTCTCCTGTACTTGTATGGGCGTGGTCTAATTGTTGAAACCATAGTATATAGTATACTTGTACCATATAGAATAGATAGGATTATGGTAAAAGAGTGATCACATACTTTTTTATACATGGCATTGTTATTCATGCTAGTCTAATTTTAGTACCATTCTGATAATGTCAGCTCCACCTCTCATGCATATTAATATCAATCTTATGTTTGATCAAGGGCAGATAAGCAAAAATTGTACTTTTTTAGAAAGTTGTAAGGAGAAAAACATGGAATGAGCTTACTGTATCACAGTCTAAAATCTTAATTCATGTTGGAAATTGACTAGACTCTTTAAAAAATTTAACAAAAGTGATATTAGGTTAAGAGATAAACGCAACAGAAGCGATTAAAAAGGGCCCAAAACCCGGCGCTAAGTGCAGTCATCCTTAGAAATTTTATTATACTGAATGTCTTAATTTTATAGCAAACTTTACTGCTTTTATATAGAAAAGACGTGAGTTCAACGGCGAACCGTACGCGCATAATTTACGCGCATGTAACAATTCGTTATATCGGCCCGTTGCCAAGTGTATTGCTAATGCTGAGGGTATGAGAACGGATTGTCAACTTCGTCTAAACCAATCAGATTTCAGTATTTAACATGAAAGTATAATAAAGGAAAACACCATACGGATGTAACGATGACCAAACGGTTTTACGTTCTGACTTATTGCTTCATTTTTTTTTTACAGTTTTATATAAATAGAGCACAAATTATTTCATTATTACCATCATTTATCGTGCTTTTCCAACCAATTTAAAAATAGCTGTAAACAGTTTAATGTATTTGAGACACTTTTAAATATGTTTTACCCACCATACGTTATATACTTTTCACCCTATAACAAGGGCTGGTGACCATTTAACATACAAAAACGACCCTTTATTTTATTACTCTTACTATGTATTATGACCTACCATACCTTAAGGCAGCCATGGCGTTCCATATCGTAATTTAGAAAAAAGATATCGTTATTACAAGAAAACATCTATTTAAAATGGTGTGTTTCTGGAAAGACCTCCAAGTCGATTGGTTTACCCTTTCAGTCTATTTTTTTCTTTCTAGAAACATTAATTCAATGTTGATTTACTTTTAAACAACAACGATCATTATTTATTATTTTCTACATAAAATGATCGGATTTGACATAGTTTGTTATATGAAAAAGTAGAAAGAACTTCATGTAATTTTACTACAGTCACACTTTAAAGTAAATACCAGGTAGTCCTAGTCATAAAAACAATTTTATTACTTACAGATGATTATATAATTTCAATCATTGATATATGGGATTTATCATACACAACCTATATTGAAAATGATTGATTTGGTATATTAACATTTTGGAGTCTGAAAACAAATTATCCTTCATATTAATAAATTGGTCAATTAATTTATAAATCTGCTTTGTTTCTTTTTCTAAAAATGTTTTCACTAATTCAATGAATATCTAATGTTCATCTATTTTACATAAAGAGAAAGTAGACCAATAAAACGCACCATTTTATATAGAATTATCTTGTCTCGTAATAACGAGATCTTTTCTCGTAATAACAATATCTTTTCTCGTAATTACGTAATAACGAGATCTTTTCTCGTAATTACGAGATATTTTCTCGTTATGACAAAATCTTATTTACTTACATAACGAGATATTTTCTCGTTTTTACGAAATCTTTTCTCGTAATAACGAGATTATAAACTCGTAATAACGATATCTTTTATCGTTATCACGAGATAAAAATGTTTTTATGTGAATCTATTCGTAATCTTTTTTCGAAGGTATTACATGCAATAACTAAAATGATTAACCTCTGCTCGATTTCAGAGTAATAGTGTTCAATTTTAATATTTTATTTATAAAAGGGTAAAGATGACCGTTGTGATAATTGTATTATGTAAATGTCCTTATATATTCACAAAAATAACTACTTTCTAAATGTCAATTGATTTCACCAATACATGTAATACATTTTGACAAATGAAATATGAATATGTAAGTCACCTCTTATTAAAGTATTCCGATTATAGCCATTTATATGAAATTTGTTATTTCAAAAAGCTATTACTGGTCGTGTAAAACAAATTTTTTTAAGGGTCGACTGGACAGCCAGCCCCTTAAACGATATTCCCATTAAAACTGTATGATACAAAATTTCCGATTTTCACCAGGCTAGCTATACCTGTTATTGGTCGTGTGAACCTAATTTCTTTTGAGGGTCGACTGGACTTTCCTTGGGCCCCATCCTCACCGAATACGAAGCCCAAAATATGGGATACAGGGTGTGAGACAGCCCCTTCAATAACATTGCTATTATAACCGTATTATACGAATTTTCCTATTTTCAAAAGGATAGCTATGCCTGTAACTGGTACGGGATACAGGGTACGGGATACATTCAAGCCAGCCCCTTGAATGATACTCCGAATCCAACTGTATAATACGAAATTTTCATTTTTACCATGGTAGCTACATGTATGCCTTTTACTGGTCGTGTGAACTCATATTCTTATGAAAGTCGACTAGACTCTGCGGGGCTCCATCCTCACCGAAAATAAAGCCCCAGATATGAGATACATGTTAGCCAGCCCCTTGAGAGATATTCCCATTATAACTGTAAAATACGAAATTTCCTATTTTTACCAGGCTAGCTAAACCTGTATATGATCGTGTAAATCCAATTTCTTTTTAGGGTCGACTTGAATTTCAGGACTCACCCAATAATCACAGGTCCTAGTTTGGGCGCAGGGTGCTTTTAGAACCCTACATTACAGAAATAATTTGTTCACTTAAGGTCTACCCCGCGCCCTGGCGCCGGAAATCGGTGTTACTAGTGCCTTATTTGGTGCCGGACTCCTCCAGGGATTACCCATCCCCCGAGGAATCCGAGCTCACCTAATAAGCACAAGTCCTAGTTTTGGCGCAGGGCGCCTTGTTTACAACCCTACATTACAGAAATAATTTGTTCACTTAAGGTCTACTCCGCGCCCTGGCGCCAAAAATCGGTGTCACTAGTGCCTAATTTGGCACCGGAATCCTCAAGGGATTACACGTCCCCCGAGGAATCCGGGCTCACCTAATGAGCACAAGTCCTAGTTTGGGCGTAGGGCGCCGTGTTTAGATCGCAACATTACAGAAATAATTTGTTGACTTAAGGTCTACTCCGCGCCCTGGCGCCGAAAATCGGTGTTACTAGTGCCTAATTTGGCACAAGAATCCTCAAGGGATTACCCGTCCCCTGAGGAATCCGGGCTCACCTAATGAGCACAAGTCCTAGTTTGGGCGCAGGGCGCCTTGTTTAGATCGCTACATTACAGAAATAATTGGTTCACATAAGGTCTACTCCGCGCCCTGGCGCCGGAAATCGGTGTTACAAGTGCCTTACTTGGCGCCGGAATCCTCGAGGGAACACCCGTCCCCCGAGGAATCCGGGCTCACCTAATGAGCACAAGTCCTAGTTTGGGCGCAGGGAGCCGTGTTTAGGTCGCTACATTACAGAAATAATTTGTTGACTTAAGGTCTACTCCGCGTCCTGGCGCCGGAAATCGGTGTTACTAGTGCCTAATTTGGCACCGGAATCCTCAAGGTATTAGCCGTGCTCCGAGGAATCCCGGCTCACCTAATGAGCACAAGTCCTAGTTTGGGCGCAGGGCGCCTTGTTTAGATCGTTACATTACAAAAATTATTTGTTGAATTAAGGTCTAATCCGCGCCCTGGTGCCGGAAATCGGTGTCACTAATGCCTAATTTGGCACCGGAATCCTCAAGGGATTACCCGTCCCCTGAGAAATCCGGGCTCACCTAATGAGCACAAGTCCTAGTTTGGGCGCAGGGAGCCGTGTTTAGATCGCTACATTACAGAAATAGTTTGTTGACTTAAGGTCTACTCCGCGTCCTGGCGCCAGAAATCGGTTTTACTAGTGCCTAATTTGGCACCGGAATCCTCAAGGTATTAGCCGTGCTCCGAGGAATCCCGGCTCACCTAATGAGCACAAGTCCTAGTTTGGGTGCAGGGCGCCTTGTATAGATCGTTCCATTACAGAAATAATTTGTTGACTTAAGGTCTAATCCGCGCCCTGGCGCCGGAAATCGGTGTCACTAGTGCCTAATTTGGCACCGGAACCCTCAAGGTATTACCCGTCCCCTGAGGAATCCGGGCTCACCTAATGAGCACAAGTCCTAGTTTGGGCGCAGGGCGCCGTGTTTAGATCGCTACATTACAGAAATAATTTGTTGACTTAAGGTCTACTCCGCGCCCTGGCGCCGGAAATCGGTGTTACTAGTGCCTAATTTGGCACAAGAATCCTCAAGGTATTAGCCGTGCTACGAGGAATCCGGGCTCACCTAATAAGCAAAAGTCCTAGTTTTGGCGCAGGGCGCCTTCTTTAGATCGTTACATTACAGAAATTACAGAAATAATTTGTTGACTTAAGGTCTACTCCGCGCCCTGGCGCCGGAAATCGGTGTTACTAGTGCCTAATTTGGCACCGGAATCCTCAAGGTATTAGCCGTACTCCAAGGAATCCGGCCTCACCTAATGAGCACAAGTCCTAGTTTAGGCGCAGGGAGCAGTGTTTAGATCGCTACATTACAGAAATAATTTGTTGACGTAAGGTCTACTCCGCGCCCTGGAGCGAGAAATCGGTGTTCCTAGTGCCTAATTTGGCACCGGAATACTCAAGGTATAAGCCGTGCTCCGAGGAATCCCGGCTCACCTAATGAGTACAAGTCCTAGTTTGGGCGCAGTGCGCCTTGTTTAGATCGTTACAATACAGAAATAATTTGTTGACTTAAGGTCTACTCCGCGCCCTGGCGCCGGAAATCGGTGTCACTAGTGCCTAATTTGGCACCGGAATCCTCAAGGTATTACCCGTCCCCTGAGGAATCCGGGCTCACCTAATGAGCACAAGTCCTAGTTTGGGCGCAGGGAGCCGTGTTTAGATCGCTACATTACAGAAATAGTTTGTTGACTTATGGTCTACACCGCGCCCTGGCGCCAGAAATCGGTGTTACTAGTGCCTAATTTGGCACCGGAATCCTCAAGGTATTAGCCGTGCTACGAGGAATCCCGGCTCACCTAATGAGCACAAGTCCTAGTTTGGGCGCAGGGCGCCTTGTTTAGATCGTTACATTACAGAAATAATTTGCTGACTTAAGGTCTAATCCGCGCCCTGGCGCCCGAAATCGGTGTCACTAATGCCTAATTTGGCACCGGAATCCTCGAGGGAACACCCGTCCCCCGAGGAATCCGGGCTCACCTAATGAGCACAAGTCCTAGTTTGGGCGCAGGGAGCCGTGTTTAGATCGCTACATTACAGAAATAATTTGTTGACTAAAGGTCTACTCCGCGTCCTGGCGCCGAAAATCGGTGTTACTAGTGCCTAATTTGGCACCGGAATCCTCAAGGTATTAGCAGTGCTCCGAGGAATCCGGGCTCACCTAATGAGCACACGTCCTAGTTTGGGAGCAGGGCGCCTTGTTTTGATCGTTACATTACAGAAATAATTTGTTGACTTAAGGTCTACTCCGCGCCCTGGCGCCGGAAATCCGTGTCACTAGTGCCTAATTTGGCACCGGAATCCCTAAGGGATTACCCGTCCCCTGAGAAATCCGGGCTCACCTAATGAGCACAAGTCCTAGTTTGGGCGCAGGGAGCCGTGTTTAGATCGCTACATTACAGAAATAATTTGCTGACTTAAGGTCTACTCCGCGCCCTGGCGCCGGAAATCAGTGTTACTAGTGCCTAATTTGGCACCGGAATCCTCAAGGTATTAGCAGTGCTCCGAGGAATCCGGGCTCACCTAATGAGCACAAGTCCTAGTTTGGGCGCAGGGCGCCTTGTTTAGATCGTTACATTACAGAAATAATTTGTTGACTTAAGGTCTAATCCGCGCCCTGGCGCCGGAAATCGGTGTCACTAGTGCCTAATTTGGCACCGGAATCCTCAAGGGATTACCCGTCCCCTGAGAAATCCGGGCTCATCTAATGAGCACAAGTCCTGGTTTGGGTGCAGAGCGCCGTGTTTAGATCGCTACATTACAGAAATAATTTGTTGACTTAAGGTCTACTCCGCGTCCTGGCGCCGGAAATCGGTGTTACTAGTGCCTAATTTGGCACCGGAATCCTCAAGGGATTAGCCGTGCTCCGACGAATCCGGGCTCACCTAATGAGCACAAGTCCTAGTTTGGGCGCAAGGCGCCGTGTTTAGATCGCTACATTACAGAAATAGTTTGTTGACTTAAGGTCTAATCCGCGCCCTGGCGCCGGAAATCGGTGTCACTAGTGCCTAATTTGGCACCGGAATCCTCAAGGGATTCCCCGTCCCCTGAGAAATTCGGGCTCACCTAATGAGCTCAAGTCCTGGTTTGGGTGCAGGGCGCCGTGTTTAGATCGCTACATTACAGAAATAATTTGTTGACTTAAGGTCTACTCCGCGCCCTGGCGCCGGAAATCGGTGTTACTAGTGCCTAATTTGGCACCGGAATCCTCAAGGTATTAGCCGTGCTCCGAGGAATCCGGGCTCACCTAATAAGCACAAGTCCTATTTTGGCGCAGGGCGCCTTCTTTAGATCGCTACATTACAGAAATAATTTGTTCACATAAGGTCTACTCCGCGCCCTGGCGCCAAATCGGTGTTACAAGTGCCTTATTTGGCGCCGGAATCCTCGAGGGAACACCCGTCTTCCGAGGAATCCGGGCTCACCTAATGAGTACAAGTCCTAGTTTGGGTGCAAGGCGGCCTAATAATTTTAGATGTTTAACATCGGGATCGGAAAACGCTTGAAAAATAGCCGATAATTTTAACTAAATTTTTGTTAGTGCGTTGGAGTTAGTGCTGGCTAGCTTGACTCTGGTTAACTTTAAAGACAGTTGTCTATTGTTCTGTCCCATATATAAAGTCGTGTATCTTCATATTTGACGAGGGAGACAGCTGGTTTCGCTAGCTACTTTTCTCCTGAGTCCCCGTCTCGTCTGTCTATTTGAGGTCCCTGTTAAAGTTAGGTTTTAGGAATGGGGGATTTTGAGTACTTGTAAACTTGTGTTCTTATTTTGTTATAATAAATTTATAAAGGGTTGCTATATAATCTTGGTTTTCATTTACTTTGAGTTTTGGTTTATTATATCTGGTTTATCTATATTGAGAGTAAAGTCGTTTTCATACCTTATTTATAATTAGTAAAGTTTAATTCTTAATGTAGAGGTCAAATTCAGTCTCAAAACAAAAATAAACACAACGCGAAGTACTGATAAAAACCAATACGGCACTGACCTGCTACACTTTAAATCGAAAAAAAAGAGACCTTAAATCAAATATTTTGGAATACTAACTTAACATTTACATGTATATGTTTCATAAATCAATCATTGTTAAGAATGTGATGCGAAACATCGCGGTGCGAGCCATCTCAGCGCGAAACAGAATAGGTGCGAACCAACATGTTTAGGTGCGAAACATCCCGTACCCTCAATTATTGAGGCTACCTCATTGATCGAATTTCCGGAGAAAGTAAAAGTAGGTGTTACCAGCAGAATGTTTAAGAGGTTGCTGAATAGAAAAGATGAAAAGGTAATCTACATAACCTTTAGTTTAGCTTTGAAACAAACCATATGCTGAAAAATTCATTTACGACTGTGAATATACATAAACAAGGGCGCATACAAGGGGCGTCCTAGAGCGATGGACCAATTTACCCAAATGGCGATCCAAATTGTTATATAGTAATACTGTTTTGATATTGTATAATATAATAAATATTTATTTAAAATGACTAAAATGACTTTTTAAATTTTAAATTAGTTTTGTAGTCATGTGTCGTAATTTAATTCGAGATTCCTCTGACTCTTACCGCCGTTTGCATGTGTCACTTAAAAAGGTAGCAAGGGACATGTCTTTTTGTGTATAAAAATGCTACAAATCATCCATTTACCAAAAAAGATCAATTTTGAATATTAGTGATGGTTGTTTTCAAATATGTGTGAGAAATGACTCAAGGAAATTGCCACAAGTTTCATAATATTAGGTTAAAGTGTTCAAACTAATGCTTCTTGTGAAAATCAAAAGATAGGAGGAGGGCATACATGTAAAGGTATTTCTAAGTGATGTGATGCTTTTATCATGATAATATCAAGTAGATGTATGAAGTATTGAATAAGGTTTCTTATTTAAGGAGGTTGAACAACAATTGACCTCTAAAAGATTAGGTAAAGATGCTTATTTTATGGAGAGCCCTATATGAATCTGTGTTAAATAGAGGAAAGTGGAAATGGTGGGTTCACTTAAATGGCCATATTTTTCTTAAACCTCAATGGAATTGGCAAAATGTGGTGTACTTTTTCTCAGAATTGCATAAGCTTTTTAATTCTAAGACAAGATGACTTTTCAGAGAATGTTAGTGTACTAAGTTAAAGGTAGCAAGGTACAGTTTTGGATAAAGTACCCGTCAATATTTTTGTAAAATTGAGAATTGCTGTACTTGAAGGCTTATAAGTTTTGCTAAAATTCATGAAATGATTTTTAATGATTATCATTAGTTAAAGGAATGTCTCTTGTTGAAATTGATATGCAATATGTAGACCCCATATGTTAGGTACATGAGAAACCTGCGGCTATGACTGTTGTGTTGACAGTGAAATTGCAAGTTACAGACGGGAGGTAAAATAACACGAAAAGAAGGTGGATGGGACATTGTAACCTATACATCGGTAAGTTTCTGACATGTGATGGTGCAACATGCACACGGTGCGGAAGGTCAACCCTTTGCAGGGAATTAGCTGGGGGAGGTCTAAAAAGCTGAAAAATCATGAAAAATTAGCAAAATGTGAAAGGGTCAAAATCTCATAAAAACCAGTATGTAGAAAATTTTACAGGTTTTGACTAGTAATTTTCTTCAGAAATTGGTGATTGGCCTTATAAAGAGTGAATTAAAGGTATATGTGCTGAATGGGGAACTGAGGAAATTCTAGTTACAGAGTTCCGAAGACACGCATCCCCTGGCTACAATGAATTGTATAAAAAAAACTGTCCCGTGCCACCTTGAAAAATGAATTACAGTCAAGTCGTACCCAAACTGACTCGAACCCAAACCGACTCGTAATCAAGTGGTCAGGTCGTACCCAAACCTATGTGGTTCACTGGTACCCAAATATTTGAGTATGACTTCACTAGTCAACTCGTACCCACTGTATTTTTTTAATTATTTATATAAAAATACATATATATCATCCCGCCATACACATCTTACAAAACAATATTTAACATAGTGATTTACTTATAATACCGTTTTCTTGCAGGAAACACACTCTTGAACCATGTTGATGTTCCAAAAGTAAAGAAGATGCGTGTTTCTTCTTAATTATGAGCAGCATATGTTTATTTTGTGCTGACAAACCCATTGGTTGAACGGAATCACACAAAGCACACGAAGTGCGATGATACTCCAATATATGAGTCCTGCACTTTATCGGAAGAACAAGAAAGCTATTAATTTTAATTGATGATAGTTAACCTGCTCATAATCTTTCTTTGATTCGTCTGCATTCAAGTACAGAACTATAGTAGACTAGATTTTTATAACAAATTCTTTTAAATTTGTCATACAATTCACGTTATATGATAGCGATAATATACATAACATAACAACATATGAATATTAAAAACCATTCATTTATTCTCTTATAATAAATATTGATGTCCGTATTCAAATACAGAACTAGGCATGCTTGTATTTATATATATAAATTTGTTATACAAAACATAATTTTAAGAACATAACAATTAACATATGAATGAAAACCATTGTATTTTATTTTCTTAGTATAAATATATTTTTTCCATGGGTACAAGTCGACTAGTGAAGTCGTACTCAAATGTTTGGGTACGAGTGAACCACATAGGTTTGGGTACGACCTGACCAATTGATTACGAGTCGGTTTGGTTGCGAATCAGTTTGGGTACGACTTCACTTGATTCCGTGCCGAAGTCATATATATGAAGTTTGTCCTAAGTAGGGCTGTCACGGTTCCAAAATTTTTCGGGTCGGTTCGGGTCGTAAAATTTTCGGTTTGATTTTGGGTTTTTGGGTTTGGGTCTACTTTCACATAAAAATTCATTTTTTTTAACTTCAAATGTTATTTTTTCTTATTCTTCACTCTTTAATAACAAACTGCAACACCATAACTAGTTTCCTGATTAGAAATTCAATTTACGTTTGATAATTTAAAAAATAATTATATTGATTTACAGAATAATTTTACCACTGATCTAGATAACTCAATGATTTATGTTTAAAGCCATATGTACTACAAAGGATTATAAGAAAAAAAATATTGTTAACTTCCCTTTTCATTATAAAGTTCCTTTCTTGATAGTTTATAAATAATTCAATCATTCAATCTCACTACTTATAAATCCAGAAAATTCTTACCCAAAGCATTTCTATAAACAAATACGGAGCACAGTTAAGCTGTCAATAAATTCCGTTCAGATAAAAAGTACGGGAAATGTGCATTATGACATCACAGTAAATTACAAACCTCAAAAGTACTTATTAATTTATTTATTAGCAAAATTAATTTATACTGATCTTTTAATTAAAAACAACAAATGCTATTTCTTACAATTTCGATGTCTGTTATATCGTTCACACTGAAAAATAAGCGAGATGTCGTTCTCTCTGTTCTACAAAATATGACATCATATGCTTCAAAATGACGCATTATGTTAAGTCATTGAAGGCTATCATGCAGTTTTTTAGCGAAGAAAAATAAATGTCATAGATTAACGGAAAATTATAAATGAATTTTTTGTTTAACATTATTACATGTATAAGTAGAATGCCACCTTTTAAGTCTTATTTTCATTTTGTTATAATTATGCATCGTATAAAGAGGCAACCTCGGTTTTGTATAAAATATCGTATATCTTAAAGGTTGGTTCCTAAATAAATCAATTAATTGCAAGGGCATACACTTACCTGATCATGACAAACTTTTACATGTGAATTTGAAATATGCTATGTAATTTAAAAACTTCTAAGATCCTTAAAAAATCTTACAAATTACGGTAATTATTTTTTTTATGAAATTAACACCTAACCTTCAAAATTATTCAACATATGCATTATAAATTACGTTTTCTACTAACAAATAATCTTATTTTAAAAAGTTTGCATCATTTTTCAAAATATACGATACAACATCAAGTTATTTTATAATTCAGTTGTGAATTTTGACATGATTATGCCCTTGCAATATTGAATTTTTTAAATGACCTCAAAACCACAAATATATATACATTCGCTTGTACCATGCGACTGCCATATCACGTGACCACTATGAACATAAAATATTGTACTGTTATATATATATTTCTGAAATACATTTCAATTTAGCGACTGTTATTGATTTTAAAAAGGACATGCCAGTTGAACTAAAGTATATGTGTTTTCCTCACAAAAATTCGCCAATATTTTTATTGGCCGCCTTAACTGTACTGCGCGCCGTATCGAAAACATGTTCGATGTCCAAATCGTAAGCCACCATCTTTGTTTATTGAACTAGTGTTTCTCCTTTATACACAGGTAAATTGTGTGATATTTTTTTTTGATGAGTGAACAATCATCTGTATACATGACCAGTTGTATACAAGTCAATGTTTATTACAAACAAGAGGTCCACACTAATGAACCTTTCAATTTCAAGGCCATTTTTCATAGAATACATTCTATTACGCAAATCGGAACCGAACCAAAGTCCGGAAAAACGGAACCGAAACCGAACTGAACAAATTGTTCCGCGATTTTTAGGTATTTCGGTGACCCGTGACAGCCCTAGTCCTAAGATATTTATGCAGCACATTTGGACGATTTTTAATTAAAATTCACATACCTGTGAAAGAAGTGCAATTAAAATAGATGAAAGGGAAAATAACCAAGATAAATTCATTCACACATTATCATTGTTCACTCGGAAAAATTCACAGGAACTAAAACAGAATGCTTGCGGAGATTTATAATGGTAAATGTTGACAACTTTTCTCCATTCAGATATCACTCGGAATATCTTGCACAATTTTTCAACGTTATCATCTTGAAGACAGATTTGTTGCATTACAAAATCCCTGTAAACATTTTTTTTAGCTGTGTATTGAAACTAGCTGCAAGTCTGTAGCACCTGGTCTGAAAAAATTCCGATGGATGTGCTAGTTTTGGACTGATTAACCTTATTCATATTCTGTGAACACAATTTGATTTAATTTAGTCATGGAAATTTGATTTACAGTCATTATGACAAGTCGTAGACAGACATATAGTTATACAGTATATAGTTCAACTTGTATACAAAAAGTAGACCCGTAGAGGCTTAATGTATACAAAACCAAAGTCAACTCGTATACAAGAATCTTTTTATATCATTACAAAATGTTGTATGAAGAAAATGAAAGTCAACTCATATGTACATGAAATATAAACGAAATACAATACACTCATTAATTCAGTATTTATAAAACCCTTGCTTATAAATACCCCTTTGCTTTAAATACAAGACAAAGTTCCTGACTGTAAATTCAAGGATTTACATTGAAACAAGTATAAGTATCGTTCGAATAAATTTTTTTATCCGGTCCTCTGAATTTTTTGCATAAAATAATAAAATTTTGTTATTCTTAAGGTTCTGCTATCCTCATGCAGCCTCAAAGTATTTTTTTCATTGTAAAGATGTTATTTGTCCTTCAAACTTTATAAATGAAATGAAATAAAAAGAAATTTACTGATGGTATCCATGCATTAATTTACAAAGTTATTGCAAATTTTCCCACGATGTATATTCCCCACTTGTATATGTATTCCATTATATCAATTTCAGTCAGAGCGTGGTCAAATTTATCATAAAGCTGTTGTCTGTCCCAAGTTATTGCTTCCATCACTTTTTGATGATTTTTAGCTCACCGAGACGAAGTCAGGGGGAGCTTATGTTATACGCTCGGCATCGGCATCGGCGTCCTGACCTGGTTAAAGTTTTTGTTGCAGGTCCTGTATCTAAGTTATTACTTGTCCTATCTTAACCAAACTTGCATGGATGATACATCTGGACCTACTTATGGACTTGAAAGACTTGGATGCTGAATCATGGTCATGAATTTCAGATGCTTGAGGAGATTAAGGTGTTTGGAGCAGGTTAAAGTTTTTGGTGCAGGTGCCCTTTGATAGCAATTTCTAAGTTACTACTGGTCTTAACTTCACCAAACTTAAATGTATGATGCATCTTATGATACTGATGCACCAGACAAGCTTGAATGCTGAATCTGAGCGGTAGGTTTCAGATGCTGGATGAGGTTAAGGTTTTAATAGCTGGTTAAAGTTTTTGGAATAGGTGCCCTCTGATGTTAAATCTTAATTATTACTGGTCCTAACTTCACCAAACTTGCATGGATTGCATCTTATGATACTGATACCTGACAGGCATGAACGCTAAATCTGAGCCATAGGTTTCGGATGCTGGTTGAGGTTTAGTTTTTTGGAACAGGTCACATGTTGAAGTTTAATAGATAATGTTACTATTTCAAACTTGCATAGTTGATATAACTACAATATTCATGAATTGCAGAGGTAGCTTCAGATGTAGAGCCTGATCTCAATTATCAAGGATGCTTAAAAATATATCTTAGTTATTACTGGTCCTAACTTCACCAATCTTGCATGGATGGTGCATCTTGTGATACTGATGCACCTGACAGGCATGAATGCTGAATCTGAGCGGTAGGTTTCAGATGTTGGAGGAGGTTAAGGTTTTAATAGATGGTTAAAGTTTTTGGAGCAGGTGCCCTGTGATGTTAAATCTTAGTTATTACTGGTCCTAACTTACCAAACTTGCATGGATGGTGGGTCTTATGATACTGATGCACCTGACAAGCATGAATGCTGAATCTGAGCCATAGGTTTCGGATGCTGGAGGAGGTTAAGGTTTTTGGAGCTGGTTAAAGTTTTTGGAGCAGGTGCCCTCTGATGATAATATCTTAGTTATTACTGGTCCTAACTTCACCAAACTTGCATGGATTGCGTCTTATGATACTGATGCACCTGACAGGCATGAATGCTGAATTTGAGCCAAAGGTTTTGCATAGTTGATTTAACTACAATATTCATGAATCGCAAAGGTAGCTTCAGATGCAGAGCCTGATGTCCATTATCAAGGATGCTAAAAAAATCTCCTACCTCACTCAAACCTGCTTGATAGATGTGTTTGTTTTAAAATAATATAACATGATTCCTATGATATAGTATTGTATGATATGATACAGTATTGTTTTAGATGATACAATATTATATCATATGATATAATTAGGGTCTTCCGTCTTCAGCGGAAGACCCTACTATTATTCTATTGTTTCTTTTTCACTTTTCTTATTATTATTATTATTATTCTTTTTTTTCTTACCGATTTTGTGCAGACGATTTCTCGGAGATTACTCCATCGATCTCGTTCAAATTTTCAAGATATACGCACATTTATCTGAAGTTGATGTTTTCTGATCGATTTTTAAAAATTTACTTCCGGTCGGAAGTTATCGTCCGTTTACGATTTTTAAAAGTCAATTTTGTCGGCTAGAGATCTAGAAAACGAGTAAAGATAGATGGCTGAAATTTTTAGACATGATAGATCTATCGTTTTTCTAATGCACCTCGGTCAAGAAAATGTCTGCCGTCATTTCCGGTCGTCACCAGACGGAAATTCAAAAATTCGAAATTTTGAACTTTTTTATTTTTTAATATTTTTCTTTCAAATTTTCGTAGCTGATAGTGACCCTTTTACTAATTCAGAATATGTAATTTGTTTTAAAATCGATCAACGCATTCTCGAGATATTAAGCGTCAAAGTCCTGAAGCGAGAGCCCGAGTAGCTCAGTCGTTAAGGTCGTGGACACTGCCCAGGCGACCCGGGTTCAAGCCCCGAGTGCCGAAAAATTTTTTTTCGTTTTTTTTGCGTAGACTCACAATTTTATCTTTAATACGATGAGTTTTATCTCATTTATTCAAAAATCGGACGGAAGACCCACTCGTTGCTCGCAACGAGAACGATCTAGTATGTTATTATAATCTTTAGAAGATATTTATATAATAAATGGAAATATGTATTGACTTAGGTCACTTAAAAAAAATAAACCAATTTAAGTATTTTTTATTGAAATTCAACCTGAGTTGACCTAGCTCTAGCTACCAGAGTGATGAATATTTTCCATTTTTGTATTGCTTTACATACATTGATTCTTTTATACTTTAAATTTTGCTACAGGCTTCATCACAAGGGGTCTCCAGTCATATTGATGAGGCACAGGTAAGTAATTCTCATAATTTTTATGCATAAAGATGCTGTTGAATAAATTTTTATACCATATTATTCATCATCCAGTTTGAAGCACCTCTACTACATATAATTATTATCATTAACTGATTAAGAATTTTATGTGCTTTCTGGTTGATCAAGAAGATCTTCTCTTAGGAGTACTTAATAAGTGAATTGACTTCTGCATATGCAGTATTGAGAGTACAATGTATTGGTGGATGAAGTAAATATATATTCATAGGATCCCCCTCATTTCACTCATATCATAAAATCTTATCGACCAATAAAATCATTTTATAAAAAACAATGCATTTCATACCCATATACCATCTCTAAACAACTGAAAAGGCAGGCAAGTTTGCCAATGTCAAAGAGGCTGAGCTGAACTCAAAAGATTCTTAAACACGGCTTCAGCTGTGAATTATTTAGATTCTCTTTTTAAAGGAGAAAACTCGGAGAAATGAATCATTTGAAGAATTGGACTTGGTATGCCAGTGAAGTTTTGATCAAATTCTTTGTGTATTGTTTATTAGTCAACAGCTAGTCAGTGCATGACACATCAGACACCCCCCCCCTAAAATATTGAACCCTGGGTTCATAATACATGTAGCTGTGATATTTTAAACCCCCCTCTAATTTTCAGTGCTATTTGAGAGGGGGGTTCAAAATATCATGGCAGGATATCTTGAACCCCCCTCCTATTTCCAATTCCTTTTGGAGAGGGGGTTCAAAATATTATGGCCGTGCTATTTTGAACCCCCCTCTAATTTTCATTGCTATTTGAGAGGGGGTTCAAAATATTATGGCCATGATATATTGAACCCCCCTTTAATTTTTTTATTGCTATTGGAGAGGGGGTTCAAAAATATTATGTCCGCAATATATTGACCCCCCCTCTTATTTCCAATTCTCATTGGAGAGGGAGAGTTCAAAATATTATGGCCATGATATTTTGAACCCCCCTCTATTTTTCAGGTCTATTGGAGAGGGGGTTCAAAATATTATGGCTGCAATATTTTGAACCCTCCTCCTATTTCCAATTCCATTTGGAGAGGAGGTTCAAAATATTATGGCTGCAATATTTTGAATCCCCTCTATTTTTCAGTGCAATTGGAGAGGGGGTTCAAAATATTATGGCCGAGATATTTTGAACTCTCTACCTTTTTAGCTCACCGAGACGAAGTCAGGGGGAGCTTATGCTATACCCACAGTGTCGGCGTCCGGACCTGGTTAAAGTTTTTGTTGCAGGTCCTGTATCTAAGTTATTACTTGTCCTATCTTCACCAAACTTGCATGGATGATGCATCTAGACCTACTTATGGACTTAAAAGACTTAGATGCTGAATCTGAGCCAAAGGTTTCAGATGCTGGATGAGGTTAAGGTTTTTAGAGCTGGTTAAAATTTTTGGAGTAGGTGCCCTCTGATGATTATATTTTAGTTATTACTGGTCCTAACTTCACCAAACTTGCATGGATGATGTGTCTTATGATACTGATGCACCTAACAGGCTTGAATGCTGAATCTGAGCCAAAGGTTTCAGATGCTGGAGGAGGTAAAGGTTTTAAGAGCTGGTTTAAGTTTTTGGAGCAGGTGCTCTCTGATGGTTATATTTTAGTTATTACTGGTCCTAACTTCACCAAAATTGCATCGATGGTGCTTCTTGTGATACTGGTACACCTGACAGGCTTGAATGCTGAATCTGAACCATAGGTTACGGATGCTGGAGGAGGTTAAGGTTTTTGGAACAAGTCAAATGTTCAATAGATAATAGTACTATTTCAAACTTTCATTGTGTATTTAACTATGATATAAATGAATCACAGAGGTTAAGCTTGAGATGCAGAGCCTGATCTTCATTATCAAGGATGCTAAAAAATATATTTTTGTTATTAATGGTCCTAACTTCACCAAACTTGCATGGATGGTGCATCATATGATTCTGATGCACCTGACAGGCATGAATGCTGAATCTGAGCATTGCATCGATGGTGCGTCTTATGATACTGATGCACCTGACAGGCTTGAATGCTGAATCTGAGCCATAGGTTTCAGATGCTGGAGGAGGTTTAAGGTTTTAAGAGCTGGTTAAAGTTTTTGGAGCAGGTGCCCTCTGATGAATACATCTTAGTTATTAGTGGTCCTTACTTCACCAAAGTTGCATAGATGGTGCGTCTTATGACACTGATGTACCTGTTTAGAACAGGTAACATGTTTTTTAGATAATAGCTTGCATAGTTGTTTTAATAATAATATAAATGAATCCGTAGGTAGTTTCAGATGCAGAGCCTGATCTCCATTATCAAGGATGCTAAAAATCACCTACCTCACTTAAACCTGCTTGATAGATGTGTTTGTTGTTAAATGATATAACATGATTCCTTTGATATAGTATTGTTTGATTTGATACACTATTATTTTATATGATGCAATATTATATCATATTGTAAAAAGTAATATGATACAATATGATATTGTATCAAATTCTTTGTAAATTATGATATGATATTGTATCATGATATTGTTATGTATAGTATTGTATATTATAATACAATATTGATTTTGTATTATATATGATTTTATCACAAGATATTGTTTCATATGATATGCAATATATAAAATTGTATCGTATGATACGATGTTTTATAATATCGAATATCGTATCATAAATATGATATTGTTTAATATGATATTGATTTATATATTATTATATCACATGAAATTGTATTATATGATATTGTAACATATAATATTGTATCATATATGATATGGCATACAATGATATTGTATTATAATATTATTTTATTATACCTCTGTGAATATTTTCTATGTAAAATTACAATGAATAAACATGCTTTTTTTAACTAACCGTGAAATAGTTTCGGTGCTATATGCCCATGGTGAATAGTCATCGAAACTATTCACAAGTGGCATTCGATTTCCCTCCTTTTTAAACTCGGAACACCTCTGACATAATCTGATTGCTGCATTAAATTCAAAGTCCGATAACTCTTATTTGTTTATCATCAAGAAATTCTGCATCGCCGACAAAAAAAGTTTTCTTTGGTATAATAAAATACCTATTTATTGACTATTCGGACAATAGCAAGTTTATAGCTTCGCCTCGTGAAAAAGTTGCTGTCTTGGAGGACAATAAACTTGCTATCGTCCTCATAGCCAGTAAATAGGTATATAATATCACATGATATTGTATCATATGATATGATATAATGTATAAAATCATATTGTATCATATAATACAATATCATATTTAGTATCATATAATGATACTAAATCATTATATCATATTATAAATTATTGTATTTGATCACATAATACAATATCATACTATATTATACAATATAGTATCATATGTTACAATATTTTGATGTATTAGGTGATATGATTTTGTATCATATAATAGTATCTTGTATCCTATGTATGTAATATCATATATTATAAAATCTAATATAATACAATATCATACAATACAATGTTATACTATATAATACAATGTTATATCATATTTTACAATATTGTGATGTATTATGTGATATGATATTGTATCATATAATACTATATTGTATCTGATGTATATTATTTTGCATCATTATTTATTACAGTATTATATGATATATATTGTAAGTTTCATATGATGCAATATTGTATTATATATTATTGTATGGATAAACATTGTATCTTATAACACGGTATGAAATGAACATATGATTATCATAGAATTTTTTAACATATGACATACAATATGTGTCATAACAGTATCCATGAATATCCAAGATCATTCACTATGATTTTCATATAATATAATATTAAAGGTTGCCTCATAAAAGTGATGCCTGGTCTCGGTGAGCTTTTTAATCTGTGATTACCTATGTTTCCAATTCCCATTGAGTGGGTTCAAAATATTATGGCTGTGAGACTTTAAAATTGAGTCTGACATCATCATGATTATTTCCTGCAGTCTGTGAGTTTTCTTAGGTAGCTGTAGGTTTCGACCAATCGATAAACTGGGCATGTAGATTTCAGCCCTCTCAAATTCCTGTCAGTTTCAGCCCTGTAGAATTCGACCAATTGATAAACTGCCGTGTTGATTTCAGTTTGGCTGTTTCTATAGAGCTATGAATTAACTATAAGTTTCTGTGAGAAATAGAGGGATCATACTCAGTAGATGTAAATATAAAGTTATGATTTATCTATTAATTTTCAAAAGTACATTTCGAAATAGTTAATGTGTAAGTTTGATTTAATCTAACAACAATAATAAATCGATTCAAACGTGTGATGATGTTCACTTGGGCTCATACACCTTGTATGTTATTGAAAATTGAACGTCACATATTTCCAATGGTTACATAAGGGGAAATAACTATACCGAAAGAAAATATTCCTTTTTAGCTCACCTGAGCTGAAAGCTCAAGTGAGATTTTCTAAAAACTTTTTGTCCGGTGTCTATCTGTCCGTCCGTCTGTCTTAACGTCTGTCTTAACGTCTGTCTGTCTGTAAACTTTTTACATTTTCGACTTCTTCTCCAGAACCACTGGGCCAATTTCAACCAAATTTGGCACAAAGCATCCTTAGGTAAAGGGAATTCAAGTTTGTTAAAATAAAGGACAAAACCCTCTTCCAAGGGAAGATAATTAAAAATCATTGAAAATTTGTTGGTATTTTTCAAAAATCTTCTTCTCAAAAACCATTTGGCCAGAAAAGCTGAAAATTGTGTTAAAGCATCCTCAGGTAGTGTAGATTCAAGTTTGTTTAAATCATGATCCCCGGGAGTAGGGTAGGGCCACAATGTTGGGTCGAATTTGACATAGGAATATATAGAGTAAATCTTTAAAAATCTTCTTCTCTGAATCTTATCAGCCAGAAAAGCTGTTACTTGTGTGTAAGCATCATCAGGTAGTGTAGATTCAAAGTTGTTCAAATCATGATCCCCAAGGGTAGGATGGGCCACAATTGGGGGTCGTAATTTTACATATTAGGAATATATAGAGTAAATCTTTGAAAAACCTTCTTCTCTGAAACTGTTCAGCCAGAAAAGCTAAAACTTGTGTGGATGCATCCTCAGGTAGTGTGATCCCCGGAGGTAGGATGGGGCCACAATGGGGGGTCAAATTTTACATAGGAATATATTGAGAAAAATATTTAAAGATCTTCTTCTCATAAACCGATTTACCAGAAAAGCTGCAACTTGTATGGAAGCATCCTCAGGTAGTGTAGATTTAAATTTGTTCAAATCATGATCCCCAGGGGTAGGGTGGGGTCACAATGGGGGGGGGGGGGTCCAATTTTTACATATTAGGAATATATAGAGAATATTCTTTTAAAATCTTCTTCTCAAAAACCAATTGGTCAGAAAAGCTGAAACTTGTGTGGAGGCATCCTCAGGTAGTGTAGATTCAAGTTTGTTCAAATGATAGTCCCCGGGGGTAGGGTGGGGCCACAATGGGGGTTGAATTTTTACATAGGAATATATGTAGTAAAACTTTAAAAATCTTCTCTGAAACTGATTAGCCAGAAAAGCGGTTACTTGTGTGGAAGCATCCGCAGGTAGTGTAGATTCAAGTTTGTTTAAATCATACTCTCCAGGGGTAGAATTTGGCCACATAGGGGGGATTGAAATTTTTACAACATTGTTCAGATACTTTGTATATGACTACATAAAGCTGATTTTATTATGTCTATTGTTGCTCAGGTGAGCGATGTGGCCCATGGGCATCTTGTTTAGCTCACCTGAACTGAAAGCTCAAGTGAGCTTTTCTGATCACTTTTTGTCTGGCGTCTGTCTGTCTGGCGGCCCGTCTGTTAACTTTTTACATTTTCGACTTCTTCTCCAGAACCACTGGGCCAATTTCAGCCAAAATTGGCACAAAGTATCCTTAAGTGAAGGGGATTCAAAGAACTATATATGATATGAGTCAAATTCGACCCCCATTATTTGCCATTTTTAGCTCACCGAGACGAAGTCGGGGGGAGCTTATGCTATACCCTCGGCGTCGGCGTCGGCGTCGGCGTCCGGACCTGGTTAAAGTTTTTGTTGCAGGTCCTGTATCTAAGTTATTACTTGTCCTATCTTCACCAAACTTGCATGGATGATGCATCTTGACCTACTTATGGACTTAACAGACTTGGATGCTGAATCAGGGCCATGAGTTTCAGATGCTGGAGGAGGTTAAGGTGTTTGGAGCAGGTTAAAGTTTTTGGTGCAGGTGCCCTTTGATAGCAATTTCTAAGTTACTACTAGTCCTAACTTTACCAAACTTGCATGGATGGTGCGTCTTATGATACTGATGCACCAGACATGCTTTAATGCTGAATCTGAGCCATAGGTTTCAGATGCTGGATGAGGTTAAGGTTTTTAGAGCTGGTTAAAGTTTTTGGAGCAGGTGCCCTTTGATGATTATATCTTAGTTATTACTAGTCCTAAGTTCACTAAACTTGCATAGATGGTGTGTCTAATGATACTGATGCACCTGGCAGGCTTGAATGCTGAATCTGAGCCATAGGTTTCAGATGCTGGATGAGGTTAAGGTTTTTAGAGCTGGTTAAAGTTTTTGGAGCAGGTGCCCTTTGATGATTATATCTTACTTATTACTGGTCCTAACTTCACCAAACTTGCATAGATGGCGTGTCTTATGATACTGATGCCTCTGACAGACAGAAATGCTAAATCTGAGCCATAGGTTTCGGATGCTGGATGAGGTTAAGGTTTTTAGAGCTGGTTAAAGTTTTTGGAGCAGGTGCCCTTTGATGATTATATCTTAGTTGTTACTAGTCCTAAGTTCACTAAACTTGCATAGATGGTGCGTCTAATGATACTGATGCACCTGGCAGGCTTGAATGCTGAATCTGAGCCATAGGTTTCAGATGTTGGATGAGGTTAAGGTTTTTAAAGCTGGTTAAAGTTTTTGGAGCAGGTGCCCTTTGATGATTATATCTTACTTATTACTGGTCCTAACTTCACCAAACTTGCATAGATGGCGTGTCTTATGATACTGATGCCTCTGACAGACAGAAATGCTGAATCTGAGCCATAGGTTTCGGATGCTGGATGAGGTTAAGGTTTTTAGAGCTGGTTAAAGTTTTTGGAGCAGGTGCCCTTTGATGATTATATCTTAGTTATTACTGGTCCTAACTTCACCAAACTTGCATGGATGGTGCGTATTATAATACTGATGCACCTGACAGGCAGGAATGCTGAATCTGAGCCATAGGTTTCGGATGCTGAAGGAGGTTAAGGTTTTAAGAGCTTGTTAAAGTTTTTGGAGCAGGTGCCCTCTGATGATTATATCTTGTTTATTACTGGTCCTAACTTCACCAAACTTGCATGGATGATGCGTCTTATGATACTGATGCAGCTGACAGGCATGAATGCTGAATCTGAGCCAAAGGTTTTGGATGCTGGATGAGGTTAAGGTTTTTGGAACAGGTCACATGTTTAATAAATATTAGTACTATTTCAAACTTGCATAGTTGATTGAACTATAATATAAACGAATCGCAGAGGTAGCTTCTGATGCAGAGCCTGATCTCCATTATCAAGGATGCTAAAAAATATATCTAAGTTATTACTGGTCCTAACTTTACTAAACTTGCATGGATGTTGCATCTTATGATACTGATGCACCTGACAGACATGAATGCTGAATTTGACCCATAGGTTTCGGATGCTGGAGGGAGGTTAAGGTTTTAAGAGCTGGTGTTTTTGGAGCAGGTGCTCTCTTATGATTATATCTTAGTTATTACTGATCCTAACTTCACCAAACTTGCATGGATGATGCATCTTATGATCCTGATGCACCTGGCAGGCTTGAATGCTGAATCTGAGCCGTAGGTTTCGGATGCTGGATGAGATTTGTTTTTTTGGAACAATTAAGTCACATATTTTATAGATAATAGGTTGCATAGTTGATTTAACTATAATATTAATGAACCCCAGAGGTAGCTTCAGATGCAGATCTCCATTAGCAAGGGTGCTAAAAAAATTCTCCTTTCTCAAACCTGCTTGATAGATGTGTTCATTGTTAAATGATATAATATGATTCCTATTATATAGTATTGTATGATATGATACACCATTTATTAATATGATACAATATTATATCATATATTATATTGTAAAAAGTTATATGATACGATATGATATTGTATCAATTTTTTTGTACATTATGATATGATATTGTATCATGATATTGTTATGTATAGTATTGTTTATTATGATACAATATTGTATAATATGATATTGTATAATATACTATTTTATAACATGTTATTGATTCATATGATATTGCAACATATAATATTGTATCGTATGATATAATATTGTTTAATATATATTGTAACATATAATATGATATTGTATAATATGATATTGGTTTATATAATATATTATTATATCATATGAATATGTATAATATGATATTGTATAATGTGATATTGTATCATATAATACAATATAGTATATTATTATACTTTCATGTTAAATACTGAAATCTGATTGGTTTAGACGAAGTTGACAATCCGTTCTAATACCCTCAGCGTTAGCAACACACTTGGCAACGGGCCGATAGAACAAATTGTTACATGCGCGTAAATTATGCGCGTACGGTTCGCCGTAGAACTCACGTCTTTTCTATATAAAAGCAGTAAAATTTGCTATAAAATTAAGACATTCAGTATAATAAAATAAATAGTGCCTGTTTGGGAGGGTACCAGTTGAAATTGACACCCCGAGAAAACCATTGTCAACCTCCGCTTCGCGTCGGTTGACAATGGTTTTCTCGGGGTGTCAATTTCAACTGGTACCCTCCCAAACAGGCACTATTTATATAATATGATATTGTATGATATAATATAGTACTATATCACATGATATTGTATCAATTGATATGATACAATGTTGTATCTAATTTTATTGTATCATATGATACAATATCCTATTGTGTATCAAATATGATACAATATCATACAATACAATATCATACTATAATATTATACAATATAATATCATATGTTACAATATTGTGATGTATTATGTGATATGATATTGTATCATATATTATTATATTGTATCATATAATATCAATATCATAATATATTATGATATTGTATTATGTGATCAAATACAATAATGTATAACAAGATACAATGTCATATCATATGTTACAATATCATATTTCATCATTATTTATTACAGTATTTATTGTATTATATGATATATATTGTAGGTATCATAAGGTGCAATATCGTATTTTATATTATTGTATTGATAAACATTGTATCATATAATACCGTATGAAATGAACATATGATTATTATACAATTTTTTAAACATATTATGATATTGTTATACGATATTGTGTCAAAACAGTATCCATGTATATCCAAGATCATTATTAACTATGATTTTCAAATAATATGATTAAGGTGGTCTCATTAAGATGATTCCTCATAAAGGTGATGCCTCGTCTCGGTGAGCTTTGTAATCTGTGATTACCTATGTTTTAAAGTGTTCTAAATACATTAAATTTGTATTTTTTTTTATGAAAAGTTGATATAAGATATATTTTTCACCTATTTATTTAATTTATTTGCACTCACTGGCAGTATATGACGTCAGAAGTGACGCTATATTTAGAATTCAATCAAAATCAATCAAAAATTGGCATTTTTCTTAAGGTTTTTCGAATGGGAAATATAGAGCGCAGCTTTGAACAAGCAAAATCTTTTTGTCACTTATTAGTATTGGATAGATACATCTCTAATGAAAATATTTTATTTGTTCAAGGATGTGCTCAATGATTTCTGAAAGAAAAACTGCTTAAAAACAAGCCGTTTTATGCTAAAAATGCAAAAATGGCGAGAAATGGTCAACTTTGTGATGTCAAATTTCTAAATTGTTGGCACTTGAATCAAAATGGAAATTATGAAAGAACTTTACATATATATGTACAAAGAAATAAAAGACTAACAGTAAAATGATGATGTTCAATTTAGGGGGCCGTTTTAGGCTCTTTGTTAAAATAAAGGGAGATAATTATAGATTAATTATCAAAAATCTTCTACTCAAAAACCAATTTACCAGAAAAGCTGTAATTGGCATGGAAGCATCCTCAAGTAGTGTAGATTCAAGTTTGTTCAAACAATGATCCTCAGCGGGGGGGGGGGGGGGGGGGGGGGCAAAATGGGGGGTCTTCTTGTTCTTCTTGTTTACATAGGAATATCTTGGGAAAAATCTGTAAAAATCTCTTCTCAAGAACCAATTGACCAGAAAAGCTGTAACTTGTGTGGAAGCATCCTCAGGTAGTGAAGATTCAATTTGTTCAAACCATGATCCCCGGGGGTAGGGTGGGACCACAATGGGGGTGGGGGTCTAATTTTTACATAGGAATATATAGAGAATATTTTGTAAAGAATTTTCTTCCCAAAAACCATTTGGCCAGAAAATCTGAAACTTGTGTAGAAGCATCCTCAGGTAGTGAAGATTCAAGTTTGTACAAACCATGATCCCTGGGGTTAGGGTGAGGCCACAATTGGGGGTCAATTTTTTCCTAAAATATATAGAGAAATATATTTAAATTTTTTTTTTCTCAAGAACCATTTGGCCAGAAAAGCATCCTCTAGTAGTGTAAATTCTAGTTTGTTCAAGCCATAATCCACGGGTAGGGTGGGGCCACCATGGGGGGCAAATTTTTACATAGGAATGTAGAGAGAAAAATCTTCTTTTTGAAAATCAATTAAGCCTGAAAGCTGTTACTTGAGTGGAAGCATCTTCAGGGCCACCAAGGGGGCAAATGTTAAGAGATATATATATATAGAGAGAGAGAATTTTTAGAAATCAAATAAAAAAAGATGAACCAAAAAGGGGGGGGGGGTTCGAAATTTTATATTGGAAGTAAAATTGATCATTCTCAAAAATATTTAGTGTTACTAATAAGTAATCATATTAACATTTGTTGATTCTCATAAAGGGTTCAAAGTTTGATGTAGGTTTATACATGTATAATGACAGTATTTAGCTGATTTTATTATGTGTAGTGTTACTCAGGTGAAGTGTGTGGCCCATGGACCTCTTTTTTATTGTGTCTGAATTCTTTAAGCTACTTTAATTGGTCTGAGATTTATCAGTTTGCCATTGTTGCACAGCAAAGTGATGTGGCCCTTTGACCTCTTTATATTCTCTTTTGCAGGGGTTTGTATGTCCTATTTGTATGATATCTCTTCAATCTGCTGAGGGATTGCAGCAACACTTTGAAGATGCTCATGATGAAAACAAACAACACCAAGGGGTATTGAAAGATTAATTTGTTCTTCACCTAAGTACATTAACTTTTCTGACCAAAGTTTGTGTATATAACCTTTCATATGAAATAGTGCACTCAATTTCATTGTCTACTTTTATTTCTCATGTTACTTGTTATCACTTACAAAATAACTTTCCAAAATTTCTTATTTTTTTCTTTTGACAAAATTTAACAAAACTTGGCACAAAGCCACAATGCACCCCTATTTAAAGAGATTTTCACCTTCAGTGTAATGACCTTTTGATAGGAGATAGCTAGCATAAGATATGAATGTGAAGCATCTAAGCCATCAATTTCTAACAATCTATACTTATTAATTAAGACATTTTGCCAATAAACTACGAAATGTCTGCACCAGAGTAATTGCTTACACCTTTAGTATTTCATCACATGAGAGTTGATGTCTGTAAGCTATAATTGAATTTTACCTAATAAGTAATTATTATCCCCTTGCGCAACTTGTTGCGAAAGGGATATAGCATTGCTACCGTGCGTGTGTGTGTTCGTATGTGTGTATGTGTGTGTGTGCACTCCATTTCAATTTTCTAGTAAATTAAAAAAAAACCTTCCAATAGAATTTCCTCAACCTTTTCACAAATATGCCTCATTGTAAAAGATTAAAACAAATGCAAAGTCATATAATTGGTCAAATTTTTATGCAAAAACTTAAATAAAATTACACCATTTTAAAGGAGGGGGGCATACATTATGACAAAATTCGTTCAAAACTAAACATATTTATCATAGATTGCCTTTCCAAACCATTAATACTATTACAAATTATTATTTCATTAAATCAATGTCATAATCAACTTTGTATACAAGTTATCAATCAAAATTTCTGAGTAAGAGTTATCAATCACCCAGAGCGAAGAACAACGTTACGCGGAATTACGGTGAGTTAATAGAATCAATCACTCAGAGCGAAGAACAACGTACGTTACAGTAAGTTAATAGAGTTAATAGCTTAATGTGTGTTTGAATGTTTGTTATTTGAATTTAACACGCATAAATATAGTCAAGGAACGTTTAGAGAAATTATATTGAACTCGTCACTGTTCGTTATCGAGGACACTCGGCGACCACCGAATTCGTTTTCCTTTCACTATCCTCGGATCATCAGTAGAAATTGGGTACTTGCTGCTTGCATTCAATGCACTTTGGAGCATGTAGTCAATGAGGCTCATTCACCAAATCTTTCTGCTATCAGAGTATGTGATCAAATATACCGGGCTTGTGTGATGAGTATTGTGCTAGTGTATGTAAGTGTGTACATGAAGGAGGAGGGAGATTCGATACATTAACCCATTATTATTCATTTATTGAAATATACAGCTAAATTTAAAATTTGTAATAAATCTTGCTAATACAATTATCAGACCATATATTTTAAATTATTTGAAATTGTTACTCAATGCAAAAATTAAATATACAGTATGTAAACTATATTTTAAAATCAAAATGTGAATCCTAATTAGAATATGCTGTGGGTTTCTCATTAAAGCCAAGGACCTTCTTCTCCTCACTTCATAATATGTAAATTAAATACTGTGGAATCATTTAAATTTTTTGAATGACAAAATTTTACTCATTTGTTAACAGTGGATAACTTTTCAAACGGGAAAACGACCATGAAAACACAATTTGAAAAACACATTCTCGGGATTTAAAATCTTATGTTGAAAACATTAAAAAATCCACAAACATTGGTTCCACAATAATTACCGATTACACAATAGTGTTTTATCGCAAATCTTACATGAAAGTATTCGCTACGACCGATGTAGCATTGCGTTGAGTGATGACACTTTCTAATCGGTGTGTATTTCAATTGTGATTCGAAATAAAGATTCTGATTGGCGCATTTATATAGACCCACCCATTTATCATATGCATGTTGAGAACATGATGCTAACACGTGGAAAGATATGTCGGAGAAAGAAAACATCTCATGAAGTTGTACTAGCAAGTTAAAAAATTACAGAGTTATTTGATATTAAACAAACGAGGCGATGTTCACGTACATGTGTAAATAATATTAATGAAAAGAAAAAGAAAAGTTCCCTAAAAGCAGGGATCGGTGCATATAGATTATCAGTCACAGATTGTACTTCGCTTATCGAATTATGTTATTCAGTTCATTGTGAAAAAAAAAATAGCCAGAAACTGTTTAGTGAACAAATAAATTTTATGTTACCGTTCATAATGTACCATTTACTGTATATATGGACAATCGCATGAGTTGAACAGTTTTTCCTCACAAAAAACTTGTTGCAAAATGTAGATCCACAGGAAAATTCGGGTTGACAGGCCGTGAAATCCATTAGACGTTTTACAGCATATGTCTTCACTGTTTTGTTTACAATAAATCTGTACTGAAAATCTTTGAAACATCGTCAACAGCTCAGCAAAATGAAGAAGTGTGGTTTGTTTATATACTTGGAAAACTGTAAAATTGCGACTTGATCTGCACGTGAATTTTACAATCCGAGGTCGATTAGCGTGTTTGAGAGAAAGTCAGTGTCAACGTCAGTAGTAAATATTGTGTGATGAATATCGAAGAACATATAATAAAATGAATGTTTCTACAGACTAAGTAAGTTACAAAATAACGTTTATCACAGATCAGTCCAAAATTGAACACGTTTACATGCCGTAAATTTCAAATTTTTGGTATGATTGAAAACACATGCACACTTGTAGTTTTAAGTGTGTCATATTAATCGGTCAAAGTTCAATAAAATGCAAAATAGGCTATGTAATATTTATTGTCAATATCTGTTGTGAATTCTTTGGAATAAGCTACAGCAAAATAAATACTGCCTCATCTTAAATTGATGCGTTAAACAGTTAAAATGATTTGAATTTATCGATGAAGTATGTATTATATTGAAAAATGAATTGGGGATTGAACCTATTTAAACAGCGTGTTTTAAAAAGAAGATGCGATTATTGTGAGAACTCTTAGTCAATTCTTGCAGTGATTTAGTTTTTGCAGTTCAGACACATCTGGTAGTTGGTGCATAAATTATCAATACCACGTTAGCAGGTAAGAGTGGGCGGGTACTAAAACGGCCAATGAAAATGCTTGTTTTATAACTGCAACTCGCGATCCCAATAGTGTCGTCACTCAACGCATCAGTTTATCGCTCGCAGTGAACACACCCAAGTAAGATTTGCGATAATTCTAATTAATCATTTATGTCGCGAGGGGATGCTCCGCTTAGCGGTGCTCTTATTGATAAATAAATTGAAAACTTACTTTCATTTTCGATAAACCAGCCCGAAATAGCAAAAATGAGAGTACTAAGGTGGTGGACACGCTTTGGCGGATCCAAGTCAATGGGAGTTTGCATCAAAATATATGCTTGCAATTAAATAATATTGAATGATTACATAAAGAGTGAGTATATTTACTGGGAACTTATTTAGGGTATACATAGAAATTAAGATACGACAAATGTTGAATAAATAAAACGAGTCAATTCGTTTCTTGAATGCCCGATTTTAGGATAGAACTTTCCAGAACGGGGTAACCAAGAACGCAGGTTGACTAATCAACGTCATGGCGGAAAGTGTAGGGCGAGGTAATCATCGGGCTGTTATCTTGGATCTGACCACGAAAAATATGTTTATACTTATCTAGCGTTTTTAAATTACAAACATTTTTACACCATTGCAGATTGGAAGTAAACATATACATTAATTTATGAAACATAAACAAATTGTGTTAACAACTATATGTCTGTATGAATAAAATATATGCATAAAATGGGGAAGTTGAATTGGGTAGGGGTGGGGTTAGAGTCTTTTATCTGACATTCTTTTTTGGGACAGTGATAAAAGTCATATAGTGAAATTTGACTTAAAGACAGTCACCTAATGAACAAATTTAGAAAAGAGAAACAACGCACTGTAAAGCCAATCCCTGGTTTGAAATACAATGAAAAATTTTGCAGTTTGTTTCCATTCTGCAACAAAAAGAATAGAGGCCATATACATGAAGCATTAATTGTATCATATTTTAAAATGTTTAAAGTGTCAATTCCCGTGCGCTTGTGTGCAATATTATCTAGTATACTTAAAAAAAAAATCATTAAACCAAATTATTTTACTCTAGCTGTTCTAAAGATAAGGAAAATCATTCTCCTGTAACTCTAATTTCAATTCAATTACATTCATCATGTTTGACCATGGTTGCAAACCACTGTTTTGATCGAGTCTAAAAGCTCCCTCAAATGATGGAGAGAATTGATATGAATCTCCTTGTTTGGGTTACTGACGATGATATTTCATTACACTATTTCTGACACACACACACACACACACACACACACACATATTAGTTAAAGATGCTTGGTCTGATTTTTTGGTTTTTAGCTCACCTGAGCTGAAAGTTCAAGTGAGCTTTTCTGATCAAAATTTGTCCGTTGTCTGTCGTCGTTGGCGTCGGCATTGGTGTTGTTGTCGTTGTAATCTTTTCACATTTTCATCTTCTTCTCCAGAACCACTGGGCAGATTTCAACCAAACTTGACACAAAGCATCACTGGGTAAAGGGGATTCAAGTTTGTTCAAATGAAGGGCCACACCCTCTTTAAAGGGGAGATAATTTAGAATTATTTAAAATTTGTAGGTATTTTTCAAAAATCTTCTTCTCAAAAACTATTAGGCCAGAAATTCTGTAACTTGTATGGAAGCATCCTTAGGTAGTGTAGATTCAAGTTTGTTCAAATCATGGTCCCCGGGGGTAGGGTGGGGCCACAATTGGGGATGAATTTTTACAAAGGAATATATAGAGAAAATCTTTAAAAATCTTCTCCTTAAAAACTATTAGGCCAGAAAAGCTCAAACTTTTGTGGAGGCATCCTCAGATAGTGTAGATTCAAGTTTGTTTAAATCATGGTCCCCGGGGGTAGGATGGGGCCACCATGGGGGGATGAATTTTTACATAAGAATATATAGAGAAAATCTTTAAAAATCTTCTCTTTAAAAACTATTAGGCCAGAAAAGCTCAAACTTTTGTGGAGGCAACCTCAGATAGTGTAGATTCAAGTTTGTTTAAATCATGGTCCCCGGGGGTAGGGCGGGGCCACAATGGGGAGATGAATTTTTACATAGGAATATATAGAGAAAATCTTTAAAAATATTCTGGGAAAGTTTTCAGTCTAAAAAGTAGTAACTGGTTTGAAAGCACGGGTTGTGCAAATTAAAGTTTGATCAAACCATGATTCCCTAGAGAAAAGTGGGGCCACAAAGTGGAGGGGGGGGGGTTATATAGGAATAGAGAAAAATCTTCTTACAGGTACAACAACAAAAGGGGCTATGTATTTACCATAAAAATATGTGGATAAAAATCGGCAGATGTTTTAAATTTTTTTAGCAAGATCTACTGTACTTAGTTGTCAAGATATTTTGATTTTGATACTGTAATGCTAATTTGATCAGATATAAGGCTATTGTTGCTCAGGTGAGCGATGTGGCCCCTGGGCCTCTTGTTACATTATCAAATAATTTTCCATACAAACCAATTATCTTTGGAAGTTATAGACTTTCTCCTATTTACACCAGCAGAATCGGTCTCCTTTCAAAGTTAGAAATTTCTTTTTGGGCAAACGAAAAAACAAACCGAAATGCATCACGGGAATGTTTACTGTTTAGAAAAGGGAACCATTTGGTTTCGTACCCCGGATGATTGGGTTTATTCAACCCGCATGTTATGCATCGATTGTAAACAAAGCAAACTAAGAAATATTAGCGAACAAATATACACATGTTTTTTTAAAAATGTACCTGAACATTATGACCTTTATTTATAGCGATGTCGAATTTGTAATACAACCATACCGGTTTATACATCAGGGGCGAATTTTAACATGAGGTGAAATAACGTGACTCCCTTTTTTAGTTGCTGGTTTTGTTAACAAATTTTGTACATAATTTTTGTTCATTGAAATTTGGCTGAATTGACCAGGAAAATTACAGCAATATCTATTATTAAACACATAACTATCGTTTAAAAGCGTATCCAAATTTGATATAAAATCAGACCAAGCAGCTTTAAGTTCATGGGCTTCAAGAACATAATAAAAATGATATACTCCAAAAGTCCTTATTCCAATTTGCTTCTTTTTATACCCAAGCTCCGAAGGAGAGGGGGTATACATTTTTACTCTTGTGTGTCTGTATGTGTGTCTTTCAGTCTGTTCATAACAAATTTCTGTCACATTTTGCCATATGGTGGTATTCATTTTTGAACAAATTTGATATCAACTTCCTGTTTAATGTTGACTTTGCTTATTATTAGGTCACCTGAGTAAACGCAAGTAGCATCTTCAAAGTATTTGACAATAAATAATCAAAGTACTGCAGTACTGATGGGCGTTGAATTTATTGATTATTGTTTATTTTAAAATCAACGATATGTAATTTTGCATGTCAAGTATATGTTTATAGTTTCATAGCTGTATTTGAATATTCGCACATTTTTTAGCTCTTCGAGACGAAGCTTATGCTATACCCTCGGTGTCGGTGTCGGCGTCGGCGTCCAGACCTGGTTAAAGTTTTTGTTGCATGTCCTGTATCTATGTTATTACTTGTCCTATCTTCACCAAACTTGCATGGGTAGTGCATCTGGACCTACTTATGGACTTGAAAGACTTGGATGTTGAATCTGGGCAATGAATTTTAGATGCTGGAGGAGGTTAAGGTTTTTGGGGCAGGTTCAAGTTTTTGAAGCAGGTACCCTCTGATGATTATATCTTACTTATTATTGGTCCTAACCTAATGATACTGATGCTCCTGACAGGATGATTGCTGAATGTGACCCATAGGTTTCGGATGCTTGAAGAGTTTAAGGTTTTAAGAGCTGGTTAAAGTTTTTGGAGCAGGTGCCCTCTGATGATTATATCTTAGTTATTACTGGTCCTAACTTCACCAAACTTGCATGTATGGTGCGTCTTATGAAACGGATGCACCTGACAGGCATGAATGCTGAATCTGAGCCATAGGTTTCGGATGCTGGATGAGGACTTGTTTTTTGGAACAAGTCACATGTTTTAAAGATAATACAGTCTCGGGTCATAAGTATTCGTAAAAAAACAAAATGGCAGCGATGTAAACAAATCTAGGTCACCTTAGTTTCATCAACTTTTTAACTTAATTAAATTTGCACCAACCTTAATATTTCGTAAGACAGCCTTTAGACTTGATTACTGCTTGAATTCTTCTTGGAATCGACTGGTAAAGCCTCTGAATAAATTGAAGCGGGATGTTTTCCCAGGCCTATCGAACGGCAGCTGCCAGGTCATTGTTGGTCCTCAGATTATGAACATTTCTATTAATTTCGTGTTTCATTTTTTTCCAGCAATTTTCAATAATATTTAAGTCAGGACTTTGGGCTGGCCATTCAAGTGTTGTTATTCCCTCTCTAGTCACGAAATCTTTCACTACTCTCGCTCTATGCACAGGGGCATTGTCGACTTGAAATATATACTGATTGTTAGGGAAATGCATGGCTACAACAGGCCATAAGTTGCTATCAATGATTTCAATATATTTTTCGGCATTTATGTTACCGTCGACAATACATAAAGTACCTACACCATGAGCTGTTATACATCCCCACACCATCAAATCAAGGCGCCGTCCAGGAGGGGGTGCAACACAAGGGGGGTCCCACTCTTCACCATCCTTTCGCCATACATACACGCGTTGTTCTCCATCAATCATCACCTTACATTCATCACTGAATATTATATTATTCCAAAAATCATCGACAGTTTTGTGTCTGTATTGTTTACACCAATTAACTCGCTTTTTCTTGTTCACTTCACGAATCCGGAGTTTTTTCTTTACAAGCCTTCTCCGATATCCCCCTTTTCTCAAAATTCTTTTTACCGTACTTTCCGACAGTCTACTAGCTCCATTCTCATTGGAAACATTCGTTAATTCAGTCAAAGTCCTTCGACGATTATTTTTCACTAGTCGAATAAGTTGCCTTTCCCCTTGGACACTACACTTACGCGGCCTGCCACTTCGATTCTTGTTTTCTGTAATTCCACGTCTTTCCTGTCGCTTTAAAAAACTGCATATTGTACTCTAGATATTGGTCTTCCTGTTATTTCTGATATTTCTTTTAACTTTATATTAGCTTTAGACAATGATAAAATACTTTCTTTTTCGGATGCACACAGTTCAGATCCTTTTCTACCCATTTGTTTTGATAGCGGAAACAAAACATTTGCAGACGACAAAATACGTCATAACACAGCCACGTGATCTGTCATGTGCTTGTGTATATTTGTACCAAGTAAGAGGGATAACTCTAGTTTATGCGTCAATAACGACGCTGAAATGGGGAGCGAAGCGCGGTAGTGAAAATGACGGCCGCCATTTTTTACGAATACTTTTGACCCAAGACTGTAGCTTGCATAGTTGATTTAACTATAATATAAATGAATCGCAGAGGTAGCTTCAGATGCAGAGCCTGATCTCCATTATCAAGGATGCTAAAAAATCTCCTACCTCACTCAAACCTGCTTGATAGATGTGTTTATTGTTAAATGATATAACATGATTCCTTTGATTGTATGATATGATACACTATTTTTTTATATGATACAACATTATATTATATATTGTAAAAATTGATATAATATGATATAAAATTGTATCAATTTTTTGTACATTGTGATATGATACTGTATCATGATATTGATTTGAATGCATAGTATTGTATATTATTATACAATATTGTATAATAGGATATTGTGTTTTAATATATGATTTTATCACATGATATTGTTTCATATGATATTGCAATATATGATATTGTATCATATGATACTGTTTTGATACTGTTTTATGTAATATATCACATTATCACATGATAATGTATCATATGATATGATACAAAGTTGTATCAAATTATATTGAATCATATAATACAATATCATATTATGTTTCAAATATGATACAATATCATACAATACAATATTATACTATATTATACAATATAATATCATATGTTACAATATTGTGATTAATTATGTGATACGATATTGTATCAAATAATACGATATTGTATCATATATTATATATTTATTTATGATATTGTATTATGTGATCAAATACAATAATATATAACATGATGCAATATCATATCATATGACACAATATCATATTGCATCATTATTATTGATTTATATTGTATTAATAAACATTGTATCTTATGATATAGTATGTCGCAGAGGGGATAAGGGCACCATAAGGGATAAGGGGAATCTACTCGTATAGGCCCAGCCCAAGAGACAGGGGGTCAACCAATAGTCAATAGGCTTAAATTGACCTCTAAGTCGAATATGCATAGAGCTATGACTCGAAGGCAGGTTTCACAATTTATTGATTAAGTGATTTGAATTAACTATGAATTATCAACAATAATCAAATATAACAAAGTCAAATAGAACAGGATAAAAATAATAATTTCTTGAATTGCCAAATGAGTCAGGTTCAAATTTAGCTCGATGTTGCTTAGTCTTACTGACAGACTGGTGGACAGTCAACTAGATAGTCAGTATGAAGACATAAGCAACATGAGGTAGTGGCCAAAAGTGTCTGACTGGTTTGAATAAATTCCTACTGTATTTATAATCTAAAAGATAATTAATGAAAGTGAGGTACAGAACTCATGATAATAACTCAAAAGCTAGGACAACTCAGAACAATTATATTGACTAATTGGGGATAATTAGCAGAGCAGACTGACCCTCGCTAATTACTTGTCATCTGGCATGAGTAAACTCTCAAACACATATTATACAAAATGACACACCATGACAAGTATATGAAATTAACATATGATTATCATACAATTTTTTATTATATGATATACAACATTACATCAAAACAGTATCCATGAATATCCATGATCATTAACAATGATTTTCATATAAAATGATAAAGGTGGTCTCAGAAAGGGGATGCCTTAGACGTCTCGGTGAGCTTTGTTATCTTTCATTACCTATGTTTCCTAATCTACTACATATTATCAGGCTTTTCTGAGTTATAGACGGACCACCCTACATGAATCATGTGTAATATTTAAGGATAGATTTAACGCCATGAAACTCCACGATGCATTATGTATCAGTAATCAAAATATTTCTTGAAAATTGTATTCCAGCAATACTGAACACTTGCGTAGGAATACATACGACTACAAAAAATATCTAAATTGTTCGTAGCATTTACAATCTAACTTTTTTCAAGGTATTTATAAATAAGTTTCCATGAAAAAATTCTTCTGAATACATAACAATAAATTTATTGATTATTTTCAAGTACTAAGTCTTGTCAGCGGTGATTATGTGTGCTTAGGTCCAAACATTGTTTCACTTCCGGTTTGCCAGAGTAACTGCATAGGAGAGTTGATTAAAATCAGCTGCCAAAAATCCTGCCAAATAAAGAAGATTATCAATCAATGATTTAAATCAACATAGACCATTTTAATAAATTACCGTAACTTTGCCATCATCATGTAGAAAAACAAAATTGGCTGATCATAAAATATATAATATAAAACATAAAATATACCCATCATTTTTCCCCACCAATTTCTATAATTACTGTCCATATTGTGGTTGCATGAATTGTGTTTTCTCAGAAAATAATTTTTTAAAACCATTCTGCATCACTTCTCGGATATAAGTTAAATATAATGTTTGTAATATAGAGGTGTTGGCGCATTTGATAGCGTCGACTGATTAGAGCACGGAAGCACTGGGTTCAAGTCTGGTCTGTCGCTATCGCAGTAACATTGTAACCTTGGGCAAGTTACTTTACTCTACTAGTGCAGTCTCTCCACCCAAGTGTTAAAATGGGTACCTGGCACATGAGATGTGCTCATGACTATGCGATTGTAAAGCATTAGCGCCGTAATTTGGCAGCTCTGCTTGTATGCTCCCCAAGGATTTGAGGATGCTATGGATTGTACGGCTCTCGCCAGGGGGTAATATGTAGAAGTCAAGCGAGGCAATGCACTTTGCGAGCAAGACTTTAAACCCCTACCTTTGTAATATCCAGAACTATGCCATTTTCAGTCTGTTAGAGGTTAATTGGTACCTTGTAACCTGACCTGTGTATAGGTGACCCAGGTGTTAGTTATGAGGAGACTAACGAAGAGATCCCCCTATCAACACACAAGCGCTATCATCTACCTAATATTTCTTATTACTCATTATCTTGGTTATAATAAAGGTTCGTTGAAAACCCTCGACCAGTTTCGCATTCTCTAACTGACCTTTATCAGACATATACACACTATTAGAAGGAATTCTCTTTTTATATCAGAGCTTACATGCAACAGTATTTTTATTCTTATTTATCAAAAAATAAAAAAGAACATATAAAATGTTGAAATAAACATGCCTTTTATTACTCACAATCCATGATAGCATACAATTTACCTGCATTTCCTGTTTTATTAAGTTTTATCTATTTATTTACACACAAAAAATAATAACAAACATGAAGCTTGGTCCCGAAACGTCTAGAATTTGCCATTTCAATATTATTAATTTTCTACTCCAGAATGAATCTTAATGAAATGCATAAATGAGACTCCTCAACAAGTTTGTATATGGTCTATGGTACTCAGGTGACTGTTAAGGCCTACTGGCCTCTTGTGTATATTCACATCAAAGCGGGATACCACTAGTGAGCATTGGCTCACATATATCTTTTTATACCCCCGCTCCGAAGGAGAAGGGGTTATACTGTTTTACCCTTGTATGTCTGTCTGTCCGTCTGTCCGTCCTTAACAAACATTTCTGTCGCATTTTTCTCAGCAACTATTTATCGCAGATGCTTGAAATTTTAACACACTATTTGTCTAGGCATGGCATATCATGGGATATATTTTTGTACCAATCGGACGTCAACTTCCTGTTAAATGTCGACTTTGTTTATTTTTAGCTAAAATTTTCAAACAAATTTTCGTCAAAGATTTCTCAGCAACTTTTTATCGCAGATGCTTGAAATTTTAACACACTATTTGTCTAGGCATGGCATATCGTGGGATATATTTTTGTACCAATCGGACGTCAACTTCCTGTTAAATGTTGGCTATGCTTATTTTGCATATTCACATCAGAGCAGGGGTATCACTAGTGAGCATTGGCTCACAGATATCTTGTTCTTGTTTTTTGGATGTCTTGAGCGTTTTAAATTTATTTTGACTTGTAAACTTTGTAGGAAGGATTTTTGTGTCCCATATGCAAGATATCACTGTCATCCCCAGAAGAACTACAGGCTCATTTTGACTCCAAACATGATGACAAGTCTGTTACAACTGAAAACAGGTAAACTAAAAAGTTTCATGCACCAGCAGCGTATAGACCTCTAAAGTAAAAATAACTTTATTAAAGCTAAGTACTCTGCATAAATTCAGGTGCTTAGCATATAAAATACAATGAAATGCTCACATGCTGACACATGCAATCACACACACAGACATGCATATTTTTATTGGGAGATATATTGTAATCCCCTTTTGTACAGTACAGCAGAAAAATATTTTTGCTGAATTCATAGGAATAAGTTGTTCTTTGAATTTAATGTCAGTAATTTAAAGATCTTTAAAATGAGAATACTTTAATATTGACTATCTACATAAAATGATTACACTACATGCATTTTCATTTGGATAATTATGTTAGCTTTAATTGATAAAGAGAAGTAAAAGACCATTTTCTCTCACTGAACCTCTAGGCTTTACGCAGGTTTATATGGAATATAAAGTGTTACACAAAGATCCTTGTACAATTCAAAACTGAAAAAAATAACAATCAAGGTTTTCTCTATATCTTAAAATTGAATATTGGTAATAGCGGAGATGTGGGAGCTACAATTCCTGATGTGTTCAAAAGTTGCAATTTACGGCATCAGGGCTGTCACAGCATATTTTGGTAAAGGGAATGGGTCTCTCTAAATTGGGAAGATAATTTGTTTGTCAAATTGGAAAAATTTAAGATATTTATATTGTCAAAAGGACATCCATATATCACAGAATTATCTTTTGTTAACTTCTTTTAATTAAAAAACTAAAGTTTTACAGCTCAAATTTTGTTTTCTTTATGATGTTCTCAGAGACCAACCAAGGGTAAAAAGAAGACTTTATTCTTCCTCACAAATAAATAGGAAAAAGTTTCAGAAATAAGAAGACTTCAATTTTTTAATTTTTTATAAATTTTTATTGATACATGTTAATTTACAAATTTTTAAATTTTGATTTGAAATTAAATAAATTTAAGGAAATTAAGAAGTGTCATATTGGTGAACTACAATGCTACAGTTTATGAGATTACTATGCATTAGGATCCTCAAATAGTGTAGATTCTAAATTGTTAAAGCCAACCATAAACAAAGGATCAATACTGGGGCTTCAAGAGGGGTTCAAAGATTAAAATGGAAATAGTATGTGCTATGAAATAGAATGTTAAAAGAAACTGTTGTTCAGGTTAGTGATGTGGCCCATGGGCCTCTTGTTTATTTCTACCCGACGATTGTTTTTACCCCTAATTACCCTTGGTACGGTTCTCATTTTACTTTTATCATGGGAAATCAATTTCCTGTTTATCGTAAGCACATAATCAAAATTTAAGACAGCATGTATATAATCGAAAGATGAATCAGTCTCAGGGATTAAAGTAAGAAAGAGGTATAGCGCCTTTTCCCATTATTTTGCCTACACCTGTGTTTGAACGGAAAGTACCTGTTACTAAAAATAGCTTCAGGTACCAAGCTTTTCAAAACCTAGATACACTGTACTGATTTTATAATGGTGTTTGTAACAACTGATTTGTCAAAAATTCGGAAAACTCTGTATATAATAGTAGTTGATATTCTGAACCGTGATAATTTAAGTTCAAGCAAAATGCATGGATCTAAGTGTAAATAGAGTACATGTATAGTGTTAATGAAGAGATCTATATATATTGGGTGTGCTCATACTCAGACTGAATTAAACAAGATAATTTAAAAAAACCCAGAGAAGAATAGATACATGGAACTTAACCTCTCTATTCTTTTCATGTTTCAATTTAAGTGAAAAAATTATATTTACTACTTGGTGGATTTGATCCAGCGACCACAAAATCAAAAAGACCTCTGCGTTACCACTAGGCCACGCATCTAACATATTGATGGATGCATTTTCAATATGTATGGCTATATAATGATTGTATTAGAAAAGACACTAATTGAAATATTTGTCTAATTTTCAGTACGAAGACCACGTTAAACCGAAAACTAATTCAATGTAAACGTGTACTACAGTACCTGAAGAACATAATTTTAATCAGATGTCTTTGGTTTACAGTGGTTCAAGTAGTCAAATATCCAATTTTTTATCGTATACTAACTACTTTCCTATATATCCCTAACAAAACATGAATATTTTAATGATGTCGTGTAAGAAAATTAAGACTCTTAGAGCAAGGTAATTGTGTAATTTAATGCGTTTCTTGAATATATTTAAACTAAATATTGTATAATATTGAAATTGTCTGATGTTTGCAAAAGTGCTATATTTGAGGCCAAATCGTATATTAAGTGGGCTATACCTCTTTATAAAGATTCTAAAATCAATTTATTTACATTAATTTGTTATCATGATAAATTAACACAGTACATTGATAAAAATTCATACGATGCACAAAATTTCAAGCGGTAAACTCTCATGATTTTATAAGAGGTTTGCATGAATTTTTGCAAAATTTTATATCAAATTAAAAAATAAAATTGAATAGGTCAGACTGATGAATAGGGCGAGGTCCACTTGCCAGGAAAAAACAGTAATTACCTAAATTCTGAAAATAAGGTACATTGCATTGTGAATAAAAATTTATAAGTGCAACTAGCTTGTGCTTTGTGTATTAGCTGAATATAACAATAATACTGTATTAAATTATCAAAATTAAAGTTCCTCGACACACCAAAATTTTATTTGCTGGATCGATAAAGAATCCTTTTTGAAATATGAAATTTTACAAAAATATACTGCAGTTTATTATGAGTAATTAATTGCTATGGATTATAAGATCAGTAAATAAACAAACCATTGTACAGCTAAACAAATTCAAGAATTTTTTCAAAATTGTGATATACCGGTATTTCCAACTTTATAAGGCCGATATCAGTCTCATTTTTGTACAATCATTTTAAAAAAATGATTATCAATCCATCAAATAATGCACTGGTGTGTCGACACACCTTAAAAAAAAGTAAAAATACACTTAACTCTTCTTTAAATTACATTTTAAGAAATACAGGTAAATCTTAGGTAAAAAGCAGACTATAATTGCTATCAAAACGCAATTTTCACTACTTATCTCTCTTCTTATGAACTTGTGTGAACAATTCAATTTTTTGTGTGGATTGAGGTATCAGATAAATCGCACAGTTTCCAGAGAGCTGTTCAGAATAATTGATATTTGTTTTTGATATTTGTAGAGATGGTGATGTTCTTGCAATGAGACAAGAAATTGATGATTTGAAAACATCATTAAAGGAAGAGAGATGGTACACAGGAGAATTGAAAAAAGAACTTGAAAAACTTCCAAGCGAAGGAGCCACCAAAGCTATTCCCTTGTCTATACAGGTGTGTTGTTGAGAGATATAAATTTATTATCTCCAAACATGAAAATAAAAATATTCAAAAGTATAATGGTAACTTTTAAGGTCACCTGAGTGACCCAGGTGACCTAAAATGACCTATTGGTATCCATCCATCAATGTCCATCATCATGTATTAATATAATGTACAACATTCGTTAACAATTGAACATTTTTAGCTTAATTCTTCTTGAAAACTGCATAGCCAATTCTTTTCAAATTTATTATGATGCATCTTTAATTTATGGTAAGAGAAACATAACTTGTAAAGTACTATATTTGATATGGTTAAATGTCTGCCCCCAATTTTAACCAATTTTTAAAATCTAAAGCAAATCTTAAAAACATTAAACAGAGGTTGTCTACCACATTATCTCTGATATGAGTCATCATTGTCCAATATCTTTACACTATGATGTACGTCACTTAAAATGGGGTTTTCCCCCGGGATTTTGCAAACAAATGAAAGTATCGTCATTTTTCCTTCATATTTTGCCTTCTGAAGTAAGAGCGCAGGTCTGCTCAAGTACGATTTTAACATATGAATTTGTTCATATAATCATACACATCATAGTTGAAAAGCATGCGCTCGATGTATCCCAGTCGAAAAACCAACAGAAATCACCCATATTTTGCTCCAAAACATTAATTTATGAAAATAGGACAATCTTAATGACATCATTTTTGAGTCCGCTCGCAAAACGAGCGAGTCCTTGTTATCATAGCCGTTTCTGCGAAAATTATGCACTATATTATTCATGCGCTTAAGAAAATAGTGTGTGCATTAACATCTTTTGTTTGCATTATTGCTAATTCGAAAAGGGTTAAACTATCTCATCTTTATTTACATCAATATTTTTACTTATTATGAGAGGATCATGTTTATTAGACCACAACTACAGTGTGTATGTGTGAAAAAGTTGCAATTAACAGCGCCCTAAAAATTGCCCTAGTTATATACAAATGAAATTTTTTAAAAGTAAAATAAAGTTGGAACTAATATTAAGTAGCTTTCGAGGAATTTTTTTTAGCAGTGATGTAGAATAAAGTGGATAAAATTCGATGTCAAACCTATATACCACTAAATTTTGTACTTGCTAACATGCAGTATGGATATGAAATATTTAGTCTATACTTAGTCTATAGATTTATATAAAAGACAAGGTGTGTCATATTGCAAATTAATTATAAACTCTCTGAACACAAAAACCTGGTATGCATTCAATTTGAATTCATGGTCAGCTTCAACAAAGGTAAATCTTGGTATAATATTTTATCTGAATATCTTTTATACTCTGCATTTAGTGTTTTCATTCTTCATTGTTTGCCTGACACTAATGCAATCTTCATATGCAGAGGTGATGCTTTGGATTTTTCTCATTTTGGAATCTAGCTTGTTGTCTCTTTAATTCTGATTTTAAAACAAGCAAGGATTATGTTTGAGTGAAAGAGCAAGTAAATAAGTGGGAAAACCCCCAAATGAATCATCTTTTTCCAAACTTTTACCCTCAGATGGTAACAAAAACGATGAACTATACTAGCGGAAAAAAGAAACTGTGCATTATTTAATATATGAAAAAACATCAAAAAATTACAATGAACAAATTTTATTTATTGTAATACTGTTAACACATGTATTCATTACAACATCTCATAACACATTAATGTCAACGTCGAATAACGTCAATTTCAGCACACTCGAAAGTCACTGTTATTTGAAATTGAATTAAAAAAATTAATAACGCGTGTGACCACCATTTGCGTTCACGCATGCTTGACAGCGACGCCTCATTGATGACACTAAAGTGTTCAGAAATGCTTGAGGAATGTTGTTCAAGATGTTAGTTAAAGCCTGACCTAAATCAGCCAATGTCACTGGCTGATTTGGTAAACGGTGTAAACGTCTTTCCATTTCATCCCAGACATGCTCGATCGGCGACAAATCGGGGGAAACAGCTGGCCAAGGCAAGACTACGACATTCTGTTGAACAAACAAGTCACTGACTACACGTGCAACGTGTGGCCTTGCGTTGTCTTGCTGCAGAGTGATGTGATTTTGATGTCTCTGTATGAAGGGTATCACATGTCGCTGAGTAATTTCATCTCGATAGCATACGCCGGTGAGATTTCCATTGACAATTTGTAGAGGGGTCCTTCCACGTGCTGATATTCCACCCCACACCATAACGCTACCTCCACCAAATTGTCGACGCTGCACAACACAAGCGTCCTGGTAACGCTCCCCAACGTGACAATACACCCTACAACGGCCGTCACTGCTATCCAAATGAAATCTGGATTCATCAGTGAACAGAATATTGACCCAGTCCTGTATTCTGAATCGCATATGTCGTGTGCACCACGCTAGTCTGGTGATACGATGACGTTGAAGCAGTACTGGGCGCACCGTTGGACGTCTTGGTCTGATGTTTTGCTCGTGCAGACATTTACGCACAGTTCTTGGACTAATTGGTCGAAGCCCTGGAATGCTACGGGCAGTCAAACTTGCTGTCTGGAAACGATTTCTCAGATGCACAAGTCTAATGTGGTTCCCTGTTGACGTGACGTCACACGAGGTGGCCCAGAGCGCGGTCGATCCTGGGTGTTGCCAGATTGTTGAAAACGTCTCCATAATGACTGGATGGTGTTCCGATGAACTCCAAAGTGTCTTGCTACAGTATTTTTGCCATTCTAGCTTGCAGCATCCCAACAGCATGATTACGTTTGTTTTCGTTGAGTCGTGGCATGACATAGGGGTAAATTTTGTTGAAACTAAAGTGATTTCCTTAACAAAAAAAGTTTAAACAAATCCTTTACAGTTCTTATTCCAAACAGTATTGGCCCATAAAACTCGTGCGTACAAATTCTTCAATAAACAAAAGGTGCTCACTAACCATGAAAAAGTCCGTGCACCTGGACGGTTACCATCCGATATTGTCAAAAACAATACCATTATCGATTGTTTAAATTTTATAAATACAAACAATAGATATAGAAAAATTATACTAAATTTTATAATGCACAGTTTCTTTTTTCCGCTAGTATACTTTACAATTAAAAAAATTAAAAAGATTTTGTTTACAACCAAGTTGTTATCCAATTTATTTGGTTGTACTTGTTTTAACATTTATTAACTTGTCTTCAAACTTATGTTCAATCTAACAAATGATTGAATCATTTCATTGCTTGTCAATCGTATTGGGGACCTAACTTTAAAGAAAATGTAATTAATGCATGCGTTTTCCAATTGCATGTGTATAGATGCAATAAATATGGATTTGAGTTATGTTATCAAAATTAATTTTGGGGCAATAAAATGTAAATACTTGCTACACCATGATTCAATGACTTTACAAACTTAAAATTTTATTGTGTACTACTTTGCGAAAATATTGTTAAAATAAGATTTGAACGATTTTAAGCTCACTGAGATGAAGTCGGGGGAGCTTATGCTATATCGTCAACTTCCGGCCTAGTGAAAGTTTTGGGTGTAGGTCCTACAATATTGTATCATATAATATGATACAATATTTATAATAAAATAAAATATCATATTATATAATACGATATTGTATCATATGATATTAAATGATTATTGTGCCAAACCATCCATATACAATATCTTAATAAAGATAACTATGATTATTGAATATAATATGACTGCCGTCATGAGAAAAGGGCCCTTATCTTTTGACGTCACAATGCTCAGAAAACGACGTCATAGTAGCGGCATTTTAAACGCAGTTTTGTTATTTTCTGTTTCTATTTTTTTTCTGCGTCTGTGTTGTGTTTTTTGAATAATTAGAGTATGGCCTTGTTTAAATACTGATAATAATAATTGATAACTATTAATAATTTATAATAAATAATTAAAAAATAATTAATAATAAATAATAATAAAATAGTAATTGACGTTCGTGACGTCGTGTCGTTTTCGACCAGCTACGTCAAAGTCGTGTTTGTTAACATGTCTTACTAAAATTGTCATAAAATGCTTAAAACACACACGATCTTGGATATCTTTGTATATTTGTATTCAGAAAGAGTTGACTAATCTTAATTGAGAAAAAAGTGAGTTTGTGAAATTTTGACCTTAAGGGCCCTTTTCTCGTGACGGTAGTCATATGATAAAGATGATGTCTGCCACGTTTAGCTTTGTAATCATTGATTACCTATGTTTAATTTATTTATGTATTACTAACAATGTAATAATATATTTCCATCAAAATATTGTCAACATGTTGAGAGCAATTTGACTCTTAGGCCCTTAAGGCCTTTGAATAAGTTATTATGTCAGTGGGGTAATAACCTTTTACAAACTTAATTTCAATATTATTTTAAATATCTTCAACCTAATTGTTAAAGCTCTCTATAGGACTTCAATTTTTTGGGGGGGAGGGAGGGGGGAGAAAATCATAATACCGCATATAGTCCTTTCATGACTTGGTCCACTGGGGCTTTTAAGGGTCATGCAGGGCCAAAATTGCCAAAATTTGACCATATTTCAAATATCTTCTTCAATCTCTACTTCTGCACATCTGAGAGAAAAACTAAATTCATTATTATTTAGACCAGGAAGCTGTTACCAAAATTGTAAACTTTCATGTGTACGGTAGGAGCTGGGTTTTGACTTCAGGATGAGCTAAAATAATCAAATATTGTGTTGATGTATATTGAAGTTTAAAAATCTCCCTTATTACCTCTGCAGAAAACTAAGTATTAAATGACTACAAATTTAGAAAGACTATTAAGGCCTCAACTAAAAACTGAAAATTTTACGATCCCTATGGTAGGGGTTCTGACTGCAGGATGGGGTGTAGAGTGGGGCCACAATGGCGTGATGAATTTTTACATAGGAATTTATAGAGAAATTTTTTTCAAAATCTTCTTCTTAAAAACTATGAGGCCAGAAAAGCTGTAACTTGTATTGAAGCATCCTCAGGTACTCAGGTAGTGTAGATTCAAGTTTGTTCAAATCATGGTCCCCGGGGGTAGGGTGGGGCCACAATGGGGGATGAATTTTTACATAGGAATATATTGAGCAAATCTTTAAAAATCTTCTTCTTAACAAGCTCAAACTTGTGTGGAGGCATCCTCAGATAGTGTAGATTCAAGTTTGTTCAAATCATGGTCCTCAGGTGTAGGGTGGGGGCCACAATGGGGAAATGAATTTTTACATAGGAATGTTTTGAGAAAATCTTAAAAAATATTCTGGGAAAGTTTTCAGTCCAAAAAGCAGTAACTTGTATGAAAGCAGGGGTTGTGCAGATTAAAGTTTGATTAAACCATGATTCCCTAGAGAAAAGTGGGGCCACAAAGTGGGGAGGGGGGTTATATAGGAATAGAGAAAAATCTTCTTACAGGTACAACAACAAAAGGGGCATGGTATTTACCATATAACTATGTGGATAAAAATTGGCAGATTTTTAATTTTTTTAAGCAAGTCTGTACTTAGTTGTCAAGATATTTTTATTTTGATACAGTAATGCTAAATTGATCAAAGTTCAGGCTATTGTTGCTCAGGTGAGCGATGTGGCCCCTGGGCCTCTTGTTGGTGCAGGTGCGTTTGATAGCAATTTCCAGGTTACTACTTGTCATAACTTCACCATACTTGCATGGATGGTGCGTCTTATGATACTGATGCACCAGACAGGCTTGAATGCTGAATCTGAGCCATAGGTTTCGGATGCTAGAGGAGGTTAAGGTTTTTGGAGCTGGATACAGTTTTTTGAGCAGGTGCCCTCTGATGATTATATCTTATGTTATTACTGGTATTAACTTAACTAAACGTGCATGGATGATGCGTCTTATGATACTGATGCACCTGACAGGCTTGAATGCTGAATCTGAGGCATAGGTTTTGAATGCTGGATAAGGTTTAGTTTTTTGGAACAGGACACATGTTTTATAGAAAATAGTACTATTTCAAACTTGTATAATTGATTTAACTACATGTAAAATATAAATGAATCGCAGAGGTAGCTTCAGATGCAGAGCCTGATCTCCATTATCAAGGATTCTAAAAAAATATCCTACCTCCCTCAAACCTGCTTGATCGATGTGTTTATTGTTAAATGATATTTAACATGATTCCTATGATATCGTATTGTATGATATGATACACTATTGCTTTATATGATACAATATTGTATCATATATTATATTGTAAAAAGTTATATAATACGATATGATATTGTATCATGATATTGTTATTGCTTAGTATTATATATTATGATACAATATTGTATAATATGATACTGTACTATATATTATTTTATTACATTTTATTTTTTCATATGATATTGTATTATATTATGATACAATATTTTATAATATATAATATCATATAATACGATACAATATTGTATAATATGAGATTGGTTTATATAATATATTATTATATCAAATGAATTTGTAATATATGATTTTGTAATATATAATTATATTATATGATATAATATTGTATAATATGATATTTTATTATATAATATATTGATATATCACATGATATTGTATCATTTGATATGACACAATGTTGTATCAAATTATTGTGTGTCATATGATACAATATCATATTATGTATCAAATAAGATACAATATTATACAATATAATATCATATTATGTTATACATTATAATATCATGTTACAATAGTGTGATGTTTTACATGATATGATAGTATATTATGTGATCAAATACAATAATATATAACATGATACAATGTCATATCATATGTTACAATATCATATTGCATCATTATTTATTACAGTATTATATTGTATTATATAATTTATAACATTGTATCTTATTATACCGTATGAAATGAACATAATATGATTATCATACAATTTTTTAACACACACATATATATATATATATATATATATATATATATATATATACTTAATATTAGGTTAGTTACCGACTCACTACTGAAATATATTGGGTTGATCAATCTCATAGATGGCTCGGCTTCGCATATTTGTTTTAACATATATATATGTTAAAAAATTGTATGATAATCATATTATGTTCATTTCATACGGTGTTTTGTTTTCCCCGAGGACTATCAAGCGACATATTTTTTCACAAATAGCGAAGACCTACACAAGCCATGTACAAGATGCCTAACATATCGTCCAATTTAACTCATTTAAACTCTTCAAAATTATCAATCTCACCTTTCAAATACTCTAAAAATCTTTGCTTCACCCATGTTTACTTACAGTGTTTGTTGCTATTCAGTTTTAAAGGTGTTCCCCCTTTCCTCTGCAGAGATTTGAGCAAATTTCGGCGCTGCTATTTTGTTTTGCTCTAGACACAACAATGTGACGTCAATATTCAAAGGGCAACTACTCTACTTTTAAAGAATTTCAAAGGGCAACTACTCTAAATACTTTAAGAATTTACGGCTTGCGGTTTCTGTATTAAATACTATGAAATGTCGAAATGAGTAAGCGAAGCGTCGGCCAATGATGGCCATATTGTCTAATATTAGTTCCCACCGAACTGGCATAGAGATATATGAGGCAATCACGTGCTATGTTTAAACCAATGAAAATGTCTCATTTCAGTCCGAGGGAAAACATATATATATATATATATATATATATATATATATATATATATATATATATATTAACAGTTACTTGATCCAAAGGGCCGGATCAAGTCAAGTTGCCAGGTGCAGACCATCAGGCCCCGGTGCCATAAAACTTAGACAGGCTCACTTTTGATCTCAGTCTCACTTTTCCACTATATGGTCTTTTTTGTAAAAATGAGACTTAGTCCTCTAAGTTTTATGGCCCCGGAGCCGACTTTGATCTGATGATCCGCGCCTGGCAACGAGACGGGATCCGGCTCTTTGGATCAAGTTACTGTTATTCAAGGTATCACACCGGTAATTGTTTTTACTATATAACACTATAGAGGGGAAAAATTCTTAAAAATCAGTTTGTATTTCTCATGACAAAATATTCGGAGGAAATGTTATTTGTTACCTATCTCATCAGCTAACACCATAAAAAGGGCACACGATACGGCATTTTCTCAAAATATCTAGCTTCAAACAGGTCTACCCTCAAAACCACGTGTTTTCTGTTTGTATGTAAACAGACTGCACACTCCCAAGGAAGCTGCTGCATGTGCCCTGAAAGAAGTAGTCCCTGTGAAAAAAGATCATCATCTAACAAAATACATGAAATATCCTTCTCAGTGGTACAAAATTTTTTTAAACTGAGTAAAGGAAAATGTAAAAATGCAGTCAAGGAAAAAAATAATTCTGAAGTATATATGGAACTACAATTGACTAAGTTCATTTTGATTGGTCGATTACCGGTGTGATACCTTGAAATGAAAAATTACAAATCTATGTTTTTGAAATCAACTGTATGACGTTAACTTATATAACGAAGCTAATTTGAAACGAACTCTTTTAAAACGACCTAAAATACAGACATTATTTAATGCCTACTACGTATCAGTTTCAGAGAGAGGTGATACGGAATCGGAAAAGCACAGTGTGGTGATTTTGAAAATCGGATCACACTCTGTAAAATTGACAGTATCAAGAAGGGAAAATTGATGGGTATATAATAAATGATATTGTGTCAAAACAGTATCCGTGAATATCCAAGGTCATTAACTATGATTTTCATATAATATGATAAAGGTGGTCTCATAAAGATGATGCCTCATAAAGGTGATGGCTCGTCTCGGTGAGCTTCGTAATCTGTGATTACCTATGTTTATCTTAAAGATGTACAATTTTAAACAAATAAAAAGTAAATAAAATGCATTTCTTAAATATACACATTTTTATAAAATGTCTGAATTTGCACCATTATTTTCAACACACTTTATTCAGTATGGATTATTTCATTGTTAACTAAGGTCTTCCACTTCCTTGTCATGTGTGCAAACTGGTGTCAAACGGGAGATAGTAACTTAAGCCAGAGGCATGCATAGCACATGCAACCTTGTGTCTTTATTGTGAGAGTCGGAAGTAACATATGAAAGGGGCATGGTCACAATTTTGGTCAAAAATTATTTTTCTGTTTTTAATGCTTACAATGCTTGAGTAAGGCATTTCTAATAGCCAACCAAATTTTGAGTGTCAGTGGATGTGTTATAAGCGAGATACAGAGCTCACAATTCTTTGTCATAATATTAATGGGTTATATCATAAAGAAGTATATGTATGTCGGACATATTAAATGAATTTTTTTTTGCATAATGATATTTAGAAACTGATTCAGTACCCGCAACATTATTTTTTACAATCGTATCCTATCCTATCATGTATCAATCCTATCGTATTGATTGATGCATATATACTGTTCTATTGTGCGTTGATCATATCCTATCGTGCGTTTATCCCATCAGGTTTATCTTTTGATTTATTAGTTTTCCCCTTTATCCTACCATATTTATCATATCGTGCCTTTTCAAAAGCATATATGCCCCACTATATTTCAAATTTTAAAAAATAATATATCATACCGATATTCTAATAATATACAAGGACTATAATAAATATGTAAGTTTCAGAAGTCTAGAAGTTTTACAGCATCCATTATTCCTCTATGACGTCACCTAAATGGGCTATTTCCGACATTTCTCACAACATACATGAAAAAATCAACAGTTTATCTTCATATCTAACAGTAGAAAGCATAGAGCGCATCTTTGTTCATATTATTTTGCATATTATATTAAGAAATAGTGTGGGAGCATTTTTGCCAAGCATGCGCTCAATGTTTCCTGTACAGAACTGAAAGGAAAAACCCAATGTTTTGCTTATTAATAAATACATACTTTTTGTAAAATTAGATCCATCAATCAGACATTTTATTTTCAAGTTGTTGTACTTGCATTATATATGTTTTAAAAATTGACGCCAGCATGAAATAGTACAAACAATTCAATCAAAACAAGCAGCCGTCTGAGCCGAATTTCAGGCTTTTCCTCCCCCCGAATTACTAAGAGAAGAACAGGTTTATAATTCAGAAAAGACTTTGATGAATTGATGAATATCGTCAACATTATTAACTGTAACAGTTGATTTTTTAATGTGAGTTTTGAGAAATGGCGGGAAATAGCCCATTTAGGTGACGTCATAGCGGAATGAGGAATAAAGGATGCTGAAAAATGATATTGTGTTCTTAGAATTTAAAACGCTGTGCACTATTTTTGCCAGCATAATTCGGCTGTTCCAATGGCTCTTCCGTTAATTGCGCATTACATGTTGAATAGTGCCGAGATTTTTAAAAATAAATCATATTTGCGAAAAGAGAATAATATTTAAAAAATGAAAGCATTAAATCATTAATTTTTTTAAAGATGTGGTCTCATAACTGCAACGGTGTGTGCAAACAAATTTTCATAACGCGCTAGCGCGTTATTCAATTTGTGTGCACACACTGTTGCAGTTATGAGACAACATCTTTTAAAAAATAATGATTGAATGCTTAAGTGACACATAAATAATAAAAAATATTCTAGAATTGTAAAAAATAAATATTAGTTTATAAAAAAAAAAAAAATAAAATAACAAGAGCACCGCAAAGCGGAGCATCTCTTCGCAAAATGAAATATTTACATGGTTGTACAATTCCTCCCATTACTAGCGAAAACACACCACAAATGTTTTAAACTTTAGTTATAAATTTTTTTCTCTTTAATTTATTCAATGACATACATTACGCATTTAGACAGTTAGTGTAAGCAAATTTAACTTTCATATTGAATATGAAACTTAGCCAAAGATCTAGCGATTTACAGTCTGCTCTATGGGAAAATTCGAGTTTACATTATATGTAGTTTCCACCTCATTTTTTTTTTAAAACAGAGTAACGTATCTACAGCGATTAAAATTAAATGAATGAATTATTTAAAAAATTTGGCAGACAGCAACTATTACAGTGTCTATATTTTTTTTTGTTGGCATGTGAAACCATTGAGGTTTGGTGCAGACTAACAGGCCTTGGTGTTACAATAGGACTTTAGCACACTTTGGTGTTACAATAGGACTTTAGCACACTTTGGTGTTACAATAGGACTTTAGCACACTTTGGTGTTACAATTGGACTTTATCACACTTTGGTGTTACAATTGGACTTTATCATTTTTTGGTGTTACAATATGACTTTATCACACTTTGGTGTATACAAAGCGTAGTATGATCTAATATATAGATAATTAGCCAGCAATTGAATATATAAAACACCAGACATAGCCAATAACATGAGTAATGATTTTTTTTTAGACAAGTCTAGTGTAATAGGTAGAATCTTAACATATTTAGTTAATAATGGAAAGCTTATCATTGCAGGAAAGATCAGAGCTAGAGATGATGAGGCTACAACTAAAAGGTTCAGAAGAAAGTCGCACACTGTGTAAGTATAAGATTGATTGAAGAATTGGTATAAGATATTATTGAAATACTTAAACATCAAGAATGAGTGATGAGGATTTTATGTAATATTCTAGAAAGAAAACATTCCTTAATCTAGAAAAACCAAATCTTTTGAACTGCTTGAATTTCTTATTGCAAACAACACTTATTTTTTCATGATTTTATGACTGCAGTGAGTTCTGAAGTTCATCATCTTCAAACCAAAATATCAGAGATAAGCAGTAAGCTGGAAAATGAAACAATGGAAAAAGAAAAGCTGCAGAATAATTTTGAGAAATTGGTAAGTAAGTGTACATTACATTTTAGGTCACCTGAGTCACTCACTTATTGCAATTGGCTTGTATCCGTCGTCATGTGTCGTGTATCATGTCTGTTAACAATTTTACATTTTCTTTTGGATGGTTATGATGCCCATGAATCCCTCTATCAAATTTGTGAAATTCAAGGCCTCTGGGTCAGTGGTTCAGGCCCTTGGGAAGGGCCAATATGGACACATAGTGAATTTAACATGTAATAGGAAATTTTACAATGTTTCCCAATCTGTTCTTTAATGCACAGTTGTTGTAGTTGAGCTAAATGCATTATTATTTTGTCCATAATGTCCTCTTCTTAACAATTTCTGATCCTCAGTAGTGTTCGATAACTCTAAATAATACGGAATATTTTTATTCGTACCACAAATCTGCCTTTTATATAGAAAATGTAATTAGTCTTGAAGTGTTATTATTACGCAAAGCCATGCAATGAACTGCTTGGCTGAGTGGCTCTACAGAGACCTATCTAGAGGTAAAGGGGTTCGAGCTATCGATGCACCGTTTTAGTGGAGCAGCTTAGGTCAAAATTTCACTTGTGGAGACAAGCACCAAATTTTGCACGGAGGTTCCTTGAACATTACGTAAATAAAAAATGTCGTTGGCCATTCAAATTTTGGTAATTTTCAAGAAGGCCGCCTCTTATTTCAAAATGGCGTCTTTGTCATAATGTTTTCCTTATATAATTTAAATATTTCTGGGTAATATTTTAATTTTCTGTGAAATTACGAATAAGAATTTGTTGTATAATATAATTGGAGGTTCAGTCCATATATGAACACACTGCTCATGCGTTTAAAAAATGCTGCAGTTCGTTTTTGAACGTACATGATCTAGTCGTCTGATCAGTTGCAGCGGCAAAGAGCTGTGCAAAGTAATTCGGACTTGAAACATTTGCAATTCCCAGAACAACTGATTTTACATCCACATTTTAGTAGTTCTTGACATGAAGCAGCCATTGGTGGTAAGAATGTCAAGTGTGAAATCCAAAACCTGCATTCTTTTTACCAACCACATCTGGAAGGTAATGGTGAGGATTGCCACTTACATGTGTACATAGCGACTGACTCACTGTATGTCCAGCTTGCAACACATATCTCTTAATATGCTCTACAAGAGCAGCTCTTGAGGGAAAGATGTCATTATATGGTCGCTGCTTACGAGCAAAGAGGTCAAGGCGCATGCCATTTATTCTATTGGCAGTGCTGGACCGAACGTACATGATGACTACAAATTCTTTTAGTTCATTGAATATATGTTCTGTCACACTGTCACAATGAGAACTCAAGAATCTTAATACTTCTGTAACGTTCTCAAACACATACCAGGCCTGCCATACTATTTTTTTAGCTCACCAGAGCTGAAAGCTCAAGTGAGCTTTTCTGATCACTTTTTGTCCGGCGTCTGTCTGTCTGTCTGTCTGTCCGTCCGTCTGTAAACTTTTTACATTTTTCGACTTCTTCTTCAGAACCACTGGGCCAATTTCAACCAAACTTGGCACAAAGCATCCTTAGGTAAAGGGGATTCAAGTTTGTTAAAATGAAGGGCCACGCCCTCTTTCAAAGGGAGATAATTAAGAATTACAAAAAAAAATTGTTTGTCTCTTTAAAAATCTCCTTCTCAAGAACCAATTAACCAGAAAAGCTGTAATTTGCATGGAAGCATCCTCAAGTAGTGTAGATTCAAATTTGTTCAAATCATGATCCCCTCGGGTACGGTGGGGCCACAATTGGGGGTTGAATTTTTAGATATGAATATATAGGGAAAATCTTTAAAAATCTTCTTCTCAAGAACCAATTTGCCAGAAAAGCTGTAACTTGTGTGGAAGCATCCTCAGATACTGAAAATTCAAGTTTGTTTAAATCATGGTCCCTAGGGGTAGGGTGGGGCCACAATAGGGGTTGAATTTTTACATAGGAATATATAGAGAAAAATCTTTTAAAATCTTCTTCTTAAAAACTATCAGGGCCCAGGAAAGCTGTAACTTGTATGGAAGTATCCTCAGGTAGTGTATATTCAAGTTTGTTCAAATCATGGTCCCCGGGGGTAGGCAGGTTTCCAAAAATTTTGAGCAATATCTACTGTACTTAGTTGTCAAGATATTTTGATTTTGATACTGTGATGCTTATTTGATCAGAGTTATTGCGATTGGTTCTCAGGTGAGCGATGTGGCCCCTGGGCCTCTTGTTTACCTTTCCCAACAAATGCTGACACTGTATCACAACCCGTGAATGTATGAAAGAATGACAGTGCTTTTGATGTTGGACCCGGTAAACTAACAATATCATGAATTGGTATCCATAGCAAATCCTTGCCCTTTCCAAATGTCATCCATAACTCATACACTTTTAAATCATCAAAAACAACCACACCAATAACAACATTTGTATCCGAACTCACTATTTTGGTTGAACTGATACCACCCAAGACTGCATATTTTGCATGTAGGAACATATAAATATAAGGTTCTTCATGGTTGCAAGGTGATACAAAGCCGGTATCTATAGTTCTGTTATTGACATTTTCTTCATTTGTACAACGTTAGTAGTTTCTGTCGTAACAGTTGCAGATACGATTTTGTCTGCTGAAAACCAGATAGTTCAGTTTTGTTCTCATTACACCAAAGAAAAATGTTCCAAGAGTTTGGTGGTCTAATGCTTCCAGTTATCTTCCTTCTAGATCCTCTGCTTCGTTTTCTTATAGTTTCACCCTTAAGACTATCATCTTTATCTTTGTAAACATTAAAGACAATGTATACTCTCGAATAGCCTTGGACAAGGGAAGTGATGTGCGGAAGGATAATGTCACATTGGATTAGTTATCAAAGGTTTGACTTTGTTTGGTTGTTTAAATTGACTAATGAGGAGCCGTCAACTGTCGGTACACTGCAATATACTTGACCAGCTTCTAAAATTGGCATCGACTGAGATTACACACTAGTATTAACATACCATTTTATGGAAAGCGAGGGGGAATTTCTGATTTTCATGTTCCAAAAATTATTGTAAATCACTTTGCCTTCTCTGACAGAAATTAAAAGTTTAGAAAACAGGCTACAGTCATCTTCCAAATTTGCAAACTATGACTTTGAAGAATCGGTTTTTTGTTTGGAAACTTTTTCATTAGAAAAAAAACCTGAAAGCAAGTTTTCAAGCATAGCCTAGCTTTGACCAAGCCCGTGAGCAGAACAATGCAATTGTAAAAGGTGATGGTGGTGCGATATGGCTAACTGTCAAAGGATCTAGAAGGAAGATAACTGTACACACTAGACCGCAAAAGTCTTGGAAATCTTTTCTTCGGTGCAATTGCAATTGTAAAAGGTGATGGTGGTGTGATATGGCTAACTGTCAAAGGATCTAGAAGGAAGATAACTGTACACACTAGACCGCAAAAGTCTTGGAAATCTTTTCTTCAGTGTATGAAGAACTGAACTATTGGGTTTGGGCAGACAAAATTCTATCCGCAACTATTATGACAGAACCTTATGACAGAACCTTCAATCGTTGTAACAAAGGAAGAAAATGGTGTCAGTAACAAAGCTATAGATACCGACTTTGTATTACCTTCAAGGCTTTGCAGCCATAAAGAAGCTGACACTTTTATGTTCCTACATGCAAAACATGCAGCATTGAGTTGTATCAGATCAATTAACATAGTGAGATCTGATACAAATGTTGGTATTGTGTGGTTGTTTTTGATGATTTAAAAGTGGATGAGTTATGGATGAGTTATGGATTCAATTCATGATATTGTTAGTTCACTGGGTCCAAGATCAAAAGCACTGTCATTCTTTCATGCATTCACGGGTTGTATTACAGTGTCAACATTTGTTGGGAAAGGTAAAAAGACAGCATGGCAGGCCTAGAATGTGTTTGAGTACGTCAAAGAATTATTCAGATTATTAAGTTATTCCTTGTACACAAGGATTTCTTATTCCTTAATTATTTTGACTGTCTATAGACCAAGTGTTATTTATTCTATATATTTATTGGACTATGGTGATTGAGATCTGAAGGTTTATTCCCCCAAGAAGAAAACCCAGATTTCCTTAGAGCGTCACCTGATGGATTAATATGATTTTTTGTGGAGGAGTAAATCTGAAGTGGACGTGCTATTAGAAATTTGTTCTGTCTGCATAAATGACTGTTTTTACCAATGCAAAAAATATTGTCATTCGAATTATGCAAGTAGTAAATGGGTTAATACTGCATCTTTTTTAATGTTGACATTCCAAGATTAGGATAATTTAAAAGTTTACTGAGTGTTATTATTTTTGAACATCTGTAATTTTTTTGAAGCAAAGCTTTTCTCATTATATACATGTATTGATGTATGTATTCTCTATAATTGTAAAAGCTAAAAATTATCGTATTTATTAGAATTCTGAGTGGATTGCAATAAAAACCAGGTCTAATGAATTAGAGGGACAGAGAGGAGCATATGAAGATCACATTTTGACCTTGAAGGTTAGCAAACGTCATACATCGTAAATTTATAATGAAGCAGAAATAAAACACCTCCTTTATATTATTGATCAATTTAATTTTCAGCAACAAGTAGAACAGAAGGATGATAAGATAAAGAGTTTGGAAATCCAGTTAAATCAAAGGTAATTTTTGTAAATTCATTTATGAACAAAACTTCGTTTCAAATTTAGTTTGATAGGATCAACATATTTTAAGCTCAAGATTGGAGAGCTAATACAGTGTTTAAGTCCACGAGCAGTTAAAATGTTATACTCTCATTAAGAAGTTTTGGAAGGGGAAAAACATATATATATATACACGTTGTTCGCCATCGATCATAACACACGCTTTGCTTTATTCACTTCATGCACTTTTCAAGTCTCTATTCTCAATTTTTACGGTGCTTTCTGAGACAGCTCCAGGACCAATTTCATTTCTAACTTTTGTTAATTCCGTTAAATTTTTAAACATCCGAAAAATTTGTCGCTCATCATGTGCACTGCACTTTTTGGGTCAGCCACTTCTTGGTTTGTTTTCAACATCTTTAGTTGTTCCATGACGCTTCGAAAACATGTACACTGTTGATAATGGCCTTCTGATAGTATCCAATATTTCTTGTAGTGTCAAACTAGCTTTTCTAAGAGATAAAATGGACTGTTTCTCTTCCAAACATAAACCCCTTTCTACCCATGGTTGTTTACAGTCCGAAAGTAACTAATGCAGACGACAACATACGTCATCAACAAATCACGTGATAAATGCATGTCCTAATGACTCTAAATATAGAGTAAGAGAGGTAACTTTACCTTCGTTTTTGAAAATGATGTCCAACAAGCGCTTTACAATTTTCAACCTGAGCCACGCCATGTTTTAAAAAATACTTTTAACATGAGACTGTACTTGTAGTTTATTGTTATTATTTCCTGATTACCAATGGAATACAATGTAAGAATTACCTCAAGGCTCTTGGAATAAATCGTTGATCTTTTGTTCACATACTAGTAGTGTTCACATATCGTTCACAGTGCATTCACCCTTCACTTTGCGCTCGTGTTTGTGATCCGTGTTTCTTTCACTGTTAACCATACATAAGCGCTCACCAAATTCCATTCAGCCTGCGCTCACCGTTCAGAGTGGAGTGCGCTCACTGTTCGCTCAGCACGCGTTTACTATTCACTCACTGTTCAAGTGGAAAAGTAGAGCATTTCAGGGACTGCAGTATGGATGACAATAAACATTTCAACAAATGGTCAGTTCAATCAGGTATACAATTTGAACGGAGTACATGTAGTGTCACTTTTAAATGAAAGCCCTCGTATATTGAATGTGTTTTTACTCAGAATTATACCCGATAATTTGAAAATAAAATCCAAAGATCTCAAATCTCGGTATTTCAAACTTGGGGGGACCTAAACAAAACTTCGAGATATCCCGGGGTTCGAGCTATCCGAAGTGGTTTTCCAATTTTATTTCTGTGAAGTTCTGTTTTAGTTGATGTCTGTTTTATACGTGTTTTAGTACCGGTATATGCTGAACTCTTCTATTGCTCATAAACGAATAATCAACCATTTGATTAAATATTTTTAATTTTTGCGAATTTATTTGTGAAATACATATCAATATTTGTAAAAGCAATCAAATCATAAAGTCATATTTCGTTAATGGAATGAGAGTACCAAATTCCGAGATGTTTACATGAGAGAAAAGTTATAGAACATTGCAACACGGAATAAATGGATAGGCGTTAGGCGATTGGCTGAATTCAGGTACTTTTCATCTTAAAGCCAAATTATAAATGCTTGAAAGAAATGATGGGATGAGGGAATATTGCAGAAAATACAGAAATACCAGGGGAGATTGTAGGAATGGGGGTTAATTTTTTATGCAAGGTGCCATATACTACGGATGTCTGTAAGTTGTAAACAAGTGCATATTTAGATTGTAAATGCCGAGGAACCATATATTTATTTGGTAATTTCTAAAAGTGCTTAAAATGAAGTTTCAGATGATACCAAAGATTTGGCTGCCAGTATCATAGTAAAGTACTGAGAGGTCTTAAGGTTTGTATAGAGTTCTATGGGAAAATAATTGGTTGTCTTTTCCCTATAATAATACAACTTCACAGCCTCTTCACTCTCGACGGTTCACAACTTTGAATAGGAAGAAGCACTTGCAATGTAATTGCTGAAATTTATAATGTAGGAAACGAAAAATACGGATTTGAAAATTTAAAAAAAAAACCCACCATAGATAAAGAATTTGTTTGTGAACTATTGATCTTATATTAATTCATTACGCTCACAGCTTTAGTACTCATATTGGAAACAACCCATATACGATGAACTGGAAGTCACTTTACACACTGCGTGTTCAATACATGAACTGTTTCTGTTAAATTTAAATAAGCTTTCCCTCAAATCTTCGTATCTCAATCATGCTTTATCGTTATTGGAGCATACATAAAAAAACTCGATTCCGTAATTAATTGTTTTTATAAAATTGGCAGTTATCAACGTTAGATCGATCCTCCGTACACAGTGTGTTTTATTAAACACATTATCGGTAATCGTGGCTGTGTTTTAATCTTAATTTTATAAATAGGTACTAGATGTAAAAACATCCAATCTACCACCCTAATTTACTTCCATCGTGCAATTTAATATACCACTAGTTTTGAAAGGTGTGAAAATTACCGCGGGCAGAAATGTGTGAAGTAATGACACCAATTATGTTCAGCTGATCGGAAAAATGGCACCACTTCGAGATAAACCAGGTAAAATTAGGGCTTCGGTCTTTCAAAATACTTCGACATAAACGGGGTATTCGAGATTACCGTATTCGAGATATCAGGATTTTAAAAAAATCATTTATATAGGTCGGGACCGGCGGTAGACTTCGACATAAGAGGGGCATTCGAGATATCCCATGTTCGAGATACCGATATTTACCTGTATTTTAAACTTTCTATTCTTACGGTACATGTATTATGCTTTGAGTGAAAATAAGATAAAAATATTTACTACTTTGTGAAATCGATCAAGAGACCACAAAATCAAAAAGACATATGCTTTACCTCTAGGCCATACATACAACACATTTATAGAAATGTCTTTTCAATATATGTGGCTTTATACATAAATGTGTTAGAAAAATCACTAATTGAAATATTTGTCTTAATTTTCTGTCCAAAGACCACGTTGGCCACTAACAGTGACTAACTGAATTATGTTCTTGCCAGTGTTAGAAGGTTGTTTATATGTTTGTATTGTATTGTTGTAGGTAAACAAATTAAGAATATTTTATTTTTTTTTAGACCTGGAACTGAGGATGTTCTTGTTTTGAAGCAGGAGCTTATTTCTGTGCAAAAGCTGATGGACAACATGACCCTAGAAAAAGAAAATGAAATGAGAGAGTGGGAAAGAAAAATGACTGACTTAGAAGAAAAACACAATAAGTAAGATCATAAATGAGGTAGGTTAACAATATACATCCAATATATACATCCAAACTTTTATGGATGATGCGTCTTATGATACTAATGCACCTGATAGGCATGAATGCTGATTCTGAGCCATAGGTTTCAGATGCTGGATGAGGTTTAGTTTTTGGAACAGGTCGCATGTTTAATAGATAATAGAACTATTTCAAACTTGCATAGTTGATTTAACTATAATATACATGAATTGCAGAAGTACCCTGGTAGCTTCAGATTCAGAGCCTGATCTCCATTATCAAGGATGCTAAAAAATATATATATCTTAGTTATTACTGGTCCTAACTTCACCAAACTTGCATGGATGGTGCGTCTTATGATACTGATGCACCTGACAGGCATTATTGCCAAATCTGAGCCATAGGTTTCGGATGCTGGAGGAGGTTAAGGTTTTAATAGCTGGTTAATTTTTTGGAGCAGGTGCCCTCTGATGATTATATCTAAGTTATTACTGGTTCCAACTTCACCAAACTTGCATGGATGATGCGTCTTATGATACTGATGCACCTGACAGGCTTGAATGCTGAATCTGAGCCATAGGTTTGAGATGCTGGATGAGGTTTAGTTTTTTGGAACAGGTCACATGTTTTATAGATAATGGTACTATTTCAAACTTGCATAGTTGATTTAGCTATGATATAAATGAATCGCAGAGGTAGCTTCAGATGCAGATCTTGATCTCCTTTATCAAGGATGCTAAAAAAAATATCCTACCTCACTCAAACCTGCTTCATAGATGTGTTTGTTGTTAAATGATATAACATGATTCCTATGATATAGTATTGTATGATATGATACAATATTGTTTTATATGAAACAGTATTATATTATATATTGTTGAAGGTTATATGATATGATATGATATTGTATCATGATCATAGTTATGTATAGTATTGTATTTTATTCAATATTGTATAAAATGATATTGTATTATATACTATTTAATCACATGATATTGTTTCATATGATATTTTAATAAATAATATTGTATCATTTGAAACGATATTGTATAATATATAATATGATATCATATGATACAATATTGTACTATATGATATAATTTTATATAATATATTATTAAATCACATTAAATTGTATTATATGATAGTGTATCATATGACACAATATTGTATAATTTGATATTGTATTATAATATATTACTATATCACATGAGATTGTATCATTTGATATGATACAATATTGTATCAAATTATGTTATATCATATGATACAATATCATATTGTGTAACAAATATGATACAATATCATACAATACAATATCATACTATATTATACAATATCATGTTTCATTATTGTGATGTATTATGTGATATGATATTGTATCATATAATTCTATATCATGTTATATATTATTTAGTATGATATTGTATTATGTGATCAAATACAATAATGTAAAACACAATACAATGTCATATCATTTGTTACAATATCATATTGCATTATTATTTATTACAGTATTATATTGTATTATATGATATATATATATTGTAAATATCATTGGATGCAATATCATATTTTATATTATTTTATTGATAAACATTGTATCATATAATACCGTATGAAATGAACATATTATTATCATGCAATTTTTTAACATATGATATACGATATTGTGTCAAAACGGTATCCATGAAGATCCAAAATGATTAACTATGATATGATTTTCATATAATATGATAAAGGTGGTCTCATACAGGTGATGCCTTATAAAGGTGATGCCTCGTCTCGGTGAGCTTTGTAATCTGTGATTACCTATGTTTAATTATCATTAAGGTATTCCTAACAATATTTAATTTCTTATTTTCAGATTAAAGACTACAGTTTGTGAGAAATCAAAACACATAGAAAAACTCCTAGCTGAAATCAAAGAAAAAGACACAAAAATAAGTTGCATGGTACAAGAAAATATTAAGGTATCAATTATACTATTTGTCTCAAATCTTTGGAACTTGTAGTGCCAAGACAGTCTCTTTGAAGTTATATATTTTGTAGACACAGTCTGCCATAGAAGCCAAACACTCACAGATAGCAGATCTTGAACTTCAGCTGAGTACAGTGACACATCACTACCAAACTGAGGTATGCATGTTATGTCCCTGAAATTTTAATGTCTTTCAAAAGTAAAAACATTGTTAAAGTCTTCCGTTTCCAACGGAAGATGTAATTGATTTCGTTTCTTACAAATTTTCTGTACGCGATTTCTCAAAAACTACTTGAGCGATTTACATGGAACATTCAGACCTGATAGACAATTATCTGAACCTTATTGCATTTTTTTTTAATGATGACGTCAATTCCGGTTTTGAAATATTAACAATTAAACGATTTTCAGAGGGTCGGCATGTCCAGGGGTAAAAGGAGATGAAAGGTTGTAGATCTGACCTGTAGTATTTATGTTGTTCTCTGACCAATAGCGCCAAAGCTCGCCCTAGCTAGAAAATTAAGGTTAAAAAGCGTCATGATTTTTTCTTTTTTTCGATGAATATCTCTTTTATCGATAGTGTTTTGTAAAAACATATAGAACAAAAAAATTATAAAATCAAGATCTTTCATTTGACATCAAGCAAAATGGACTGGCCCTTCAAGTTATGGGCCTTGAGCCCTTGAAAGGTTTCGCTCTATAACTCAAAAGCAATTAAAGAGACAGTATGGAAAAATTGGGTTAGGTATTTTTGTACTACTCACAAATGTATAAACTTTCAGAAAATTACAAATTTCTCCATGAAATAAATCTAATTATTTCATTAGAATTAATATTTACGTATAACCCATAAATGTATACATGACAGCGTGTAACAGGGTTCAGCCTTCTATACTATTATGCATGCGTGTTTACTATAAACAAAGCACATGCAGGGCTAGCGAAGATTCTCCTGGACAGGTTTGTAAATAAAAATATGTCTTTTCTACTTCTCCTTGGTAATAATTGTTAAGTTTTTAAAATAACCAGAATTATTATTTTGTGAGCATGTTTTTGGCGTGTTTATCACAGAAGTTGCTACAACATAATTCATTTTGTAAGTGAGGCCCTTTGAGGGGTTATATGACATATTTATGTCAGTTCATTTTAAAATGAACTGAAATTGATAAAGCATTTATAAACTATCGAGAAAGTGATGATGTGTTCTCTTTAGAGAGTCCCTTTTACCTCGCATTCCATGACCATAGTCGGGCGAAGATTTTGTAGTTTTCAGCACATGTCAATTACTGTCATTCAAATTCCACGTGGTACAAAAAAACAATATACGATTATTTCGGTTTGTACGACCCTTAATTTCCGAAAGCTCATGATAACATTAATTACTAGGTATATGAAAGGATTTTTATGTACTTCAACTATCACAATCAACGTTATTTCTTATTTCCTAACGATACAAAGAGTAAATCTGAAGTTAACTTCAGCTTGACTGTCTCTTTAAGATTTCAATATGGCTGTCGCTGGAAAGAGATACTATATGATTAAACATTCTTCTAGTAAAATACATTATGGATAAAGAAAATTCTTCTATGCAATGCATCCGTGTACTGCACAGCATTTAAAATCAAGCTGGATTCCGAGCTGTGTATTTGAACAATTAACATACCTGTTCCCTCGCCCGCGGTCGAGGAAATAGGTCGTGACTGGACTAGCTAGCGGTCTGCTGTTATCTAATACACAAGATTTGCGTCTTGCTTTGTTGCATGGGTTTATTTATTTAGATGCAAATACAAAGATTTCTGATTTTATTGATATATTGAAATGCAAAAAAGTTAAACCTTAACTTACGAAGTTATGCTGTTTAGCTTCCTTAGTAAAAAACGGTAGGTAGTATAACTCTCATTGAAAAAGGTGTTTTTTGTGATCTTGTCTATACATGTATGTTATAAAATAGTTTTATTGTTGGAAAATAAAATTAATTTGTTAAATTACATTTAAACCCACCACATTTAAACCCATTGAGTATACTCTTACATCAAATTTTCCTTGCACATGTGGCCGAGGAGATGCTGCGCTAGCGGACAAGCGATCCATGGTAGTCTAAGACACAGACTTCTTGTGTTTCTGTGATCACACATATAAATATCCATTGAATGTGTAAAATAATTGTTTTTAATCATATTGGTTAACGATCATGCATTTAACATTTGATTGCCATCAATGACTATAATACTATGTTTTACAAACAATCGTACGAGTTGAAAAATAAGTACATTTATCCGTATTAATTGATAACATCTATCGGGATGGGCTAATTAAGGCCTATTGTTCTCTCTGAATGTCCAATTTGCATGGAATTTACAGCAAACTAACAACAGCTGAACAATGTTAAAGTATAACTGTCCACAAGATTATGTAATTGACAAACACTTGATTTATAATGTACATAATACTTGCTTCTCCATAACTCTAATTGATTGGGTGTCTATATCTTCAAATCAAACAAAAGGTGCATGTAGTATCTAGTGCAATTTAAATACAATTACATTTTGTTTTAATCTTTTAAAAATAAATTGTTGATTATGTTAATTACTAGCTGTCTTACCGTAGTTTATTATAAATGAATAATTTTTAACAAGGAATTATTACACTTAAATTATTTACGTATCAATAAAACTAACTGATCTCTTGGAAACCTGTAATGTAAACAAATCAGACTCTGATTTTAGAAGATGCAGCTTAATTACAATATGCATGCATGATGTAAAGGAGACAATATTGAACTAGGACAGGGGTGTTTCAGCTATGTCTGTAGGAAGGGGGGGGGGATGACCACTATATAAATAGTGCCTGCTTGGGAGGGTACCAGTTGAAATTGACACCCCTCGAAAACCATTGTCAACCGACGCGAAGCGGAGGTTGACAATGGTTTTCGAGGGGTGTCAATTTCAACAGGTACCCACCCAAGCAGGCACTATTTATTTTATTATACTGAATGTCTTAATTTTGTAGCAAATTTTACTGCTTTTATATAGAAAAGAAGCGAGTTCTACGGCGAACCGTACGCGCATAATATACGCGCATGTAACAATTCGTTCTATCGGCCCGTTGCCAAGTGTGTTGCTAATGCCGAGGGTATGAGAACGGATTTCCAACTGCATCTAAACCAATCAGATTTCAGTATTCAACATGAAAGTATAATAAAATAAATTAGATTTAGGAAAGGATTTCTAGTTGTTTGTCATGTTTTTAATTCATCCATTTTAAATATGTGTTCACTTAAACAATAAAATGCTTTCTTTGGTGATTCATGTGGGAGATGAAGGTGGCGACATTGCAGTAAAAATACATAACCCGGTTAATTTTTTCTGCAAAAATCGTTCGCGGTTTATAAAGCGTAAACTGCCCCAAACCATTTTATATCGTATAAAACTAATTAATATTGAATTCATTCCTTAATTTATTCACATATTAAACATACAAAAACAACCCTGTTCTCAGACACCCCCCCCAGCAAAAAACATATCAGGAATGAATAAATTTGACGTTAATAATTTTGATGTGCAATCAATTAATCAGTGAAAGAAATTATATTCGTTACCATAAAATATAACAACATAGAATTAAAAGTAATTATTAAATAAAAAAATAGTTTTCACCTTCTATACATCAGTTATAAAGAAAACAATTACTGTAGAAGCACATATATTAATTAACATTTCGTTGTTTTTAAACCAAATAAAATTTCGTTGGGATTTACTTTCGTCCTATAATAATCTCTAAAATGTATCACGTATCAGCTTTGTATTTATGAATACTGAGGTTAAAAATTTTTCTGGGATTTAATTCCGTTGATTAATACTGCCAACGAAAATAACGAAATTAAATCTTCAACGAATATATATCTGCTTCTACAGTATTATAGGCTCAGTACTTTTCAATACTTGCAAGTACTTCTCTAAGTTGTTCAGTACTGTCAGTGAAATGTGTCAGTTCTTTTCTAAGTTTACCAATATTGTCTACATTTATGAGTACTTTTCTAAGTTTATCAGTAAGTAAAATCGTCAGTATTTGTCTAAAGTTATCAGTAAATATGTCAGTACATTGTCAGTAAATGTCTAAGTTTATCAGTACAAAATGCGAATGTCAGTACTTTTCTGGTGCAGTAGTGGGGTGACCAATGTTAGTGTCTTTTGTGGATAACCCTTGCCCATGAATTTTCATCCCAACAAATGTATATACAAGCTGTATATACAAAGCATTTGATAAATATACTTAATAAAATTATCCCAAACTTCTACCAACAAAGTTACGTCCCCACGAACTAGGAAAATCTTGGCGACCCAGGAACATTGACCCCCAAGAATAAAAGATTCCACAGTATACTCTGATATTATGTTAAAAACAGTGACATATGAGATTTTCTGACCAAAAATTGTTCATGCAAATGTTAAAAACTATGAGAAGTCGTGAATAAATTATAAATCATATCCTATCTTTTCATGACTTACAGAGTACAACCTCCGATGAATTAAAGACAAATCTTCGTGAGAAAATCCAGCTACTTGAAGAAGAAGAAAGAAGAGCTTCTGTTAAGTATGTTCAATGTCATATAGACTATTTAAGTAGAATAACTGAGCATTTCTTATAACTTTTTATCCATCGTCTGTCTGTCTGTCATACTTGTTTTAAACTTCTCCTCTACTCAGAATCACTGAGCAAATTAAAGATGCTCTGACTTGATTAGACCAAAAATAAAAACAGAGTTGGTTGGGTCAAATCATGATTCCCGGGGGTAGGATAGGGTCACAATATTGGGGGGGGGGGGGGCCAAACATTTACATAGAAATAAAAAGAAAACTTTCAATTTTTTTTTTATAAAAACCATTTGCCTAGAAAAGTTGTAACTTTACTGAAAGCAAACTAAGGTAATGCATATTCAAATTCTTTCAAATCAAAATCCTGAGGAGTAGGGCCACATTGGGGATCCAATGTTACAAAAATATTTTAATTATTCACAAAAACTAAAATGTTATAAAATATAGTTTGACTTATATGTAAGGATTTCGACATTTTGCTGATTCTATTATAATTGTTTAGACTTTGGCCCCTGGACGATTCTTTAGACTCACAAGGGGTTCAGAGTTTGATGCAGGTTTATATCCCATTTATAAACAATTGTTTAGGAATTTTTTGAGACCTGCAATGCTCAACAGGTGAAATAACTATAAAATCATCCTGTTAGAAAAGGGACTTGATTATAAACATTAGAATGTCCAGGGTGAAAAAAAATGGATTTTTATTTAGACAGGATGTACATGTATTATATAATACTACCTTGTCCAGATAGTTTGTAATGTGACTGCATTAAGCTGATTTTACCATACCTATTGTTCCTCAGGTGAGTGATGTGGCCCATGGGCCTCTTGTTAGTAGTTATTAAGTTATTGACACATTATTATCGCAAATATGCATCGGACCCCCCACCCCCCTGAAAAACCAATTATCCTTCAGCCCCCCCCCCTGAACAAATTTCTGGATTAGCGCATGCATTCAGATCATTGTATGTCAATACTTTCATGACCTAAGTGATAATTATATTTTACGAAAGATAGGAAAACAAACATATTACAGTTACTGTGATCTTTTAATCTTTTAGCAATTAAAATGAGAAAATTTCTAACAGAAGAACCAAACAAACAAGTTTGCATTCGAAACTTGGATCGGTTTTTCCAAATTACGTGGCCTGTCCAATAGATCGCTGTCTATTGACTGGCAGTCCGATAGATCACAGTCTATTGACGGGCAGTTAAATAGAACCGATTCAATTTTTAATAGTTAAAAAAATTGAATAGGTCAACATACAAAATAAATGAAAATATCTAATCTGTAATAAAACATCAAAACCCCTTTGATAATGTAATTCATGTAACACTATAGTACTGTTACAACATTCATTGTAGAGACCAGAGACTAACAGAAATGGAATCTAGACAACATTTACTAGTCGCAGAAATTGACAGACTAGGAATGGAAAGAACTGATCTTATTGCCAAGGTAAAATTTTAAAAAAATGAAAACAATTAATGCCAGCCATTTTATATTCTCCTGCTTTGATAATCAATTAAGGGGCGTTTTGTTAATTCTTTTAATATGTTAAAACCCTTCATCCAGTAAGAAGTACTACTTCATCCAGCGCTCATCATAGTGGTTAATTGTCCAATATATCCATAACCCAATGCAGTGAATATATCTTAACATCAATCTGGGATATTGTTCCAACTTACCACCATGGTAGTTACCAATAAATCTTGCAAGCATGTTGATATACTTAATCATTGTGGGTTATTACACAACTCAACAGTTTCTCAACAGAGTCTTTCCTATGCTATTATGTCTGGCAAACTACCACCGTACATGCGATGGCAAATTGAATGTCGCCCTAACCTGGGAGTCACTAACATTAACAAGGAATTCCAAGAAACTTGGAAATCCAAAACTAACACCATCAGAGAAAAGATTCTCAAATCTTCAGTTGAATTTATGGACAACAAAATTGGCCTCGCCAATGACAAACTTAGAGAAATTCGTGGAGAAACCTTAACGCCATAGGAAAATCGACCCCAGCGGCTGGAGCGGCTAAAACTAAATTTAACGAAAAAACCAGACAGTTGAAGGAAGAATTTGATCGGAAACTATTGGATTTTAAACTAAATATTATCCGTTCAGAAAGAAAATCCACCCCAAATCAAAACCCCAAACGATCTTATCATGCCAAAGAAAAGAGCGTGAGAAAAGGACAAAAATTTCGTCCATACTGTACATGTTTTGTTATAAACCCAACGAGCTATGTGAAAATTGTCATTGCTCAACCAGTTATGTGACAGCTAGTGTACTACATTGGATTTTAAAACAAACTGTACTATCATTCATAATATGTTTCATAATGGTGTTAGATCATTGAACAATAACTCATTGCGTATCGCAATCCTTCCAATATAGGATTTACACATATTATATAAGAGTGTGAGTGCTATTAAATTTGTATTCATATTGTCAAAATAATGCATATGCCTTGTGTTCTGATTGGAGCGCAGTTTCTGTAAACTCCTCTCACAGGTTGGGAATTTGTTTGTTGTCCGGTCAATATTCATTTAGCTACAGAATGGCTCGTCGTTTCAATCGAAACGCAAAATCTAAATCCAAAAAACACTGATCATTTAATAACACAGCTCGGAAAAATAGAGAGCATAGAAACAAAGTGCGTATAGCACGGGAACATGTTTTTAATCTCACGCCTGACAAATTGATAGATAACGATTACTTACTTCTGGCTAGAGGCCTTAAATTTGTACCATCAACTACCTCTCTCCATGTTAAACAGCAAATAATGCGCGATTTCAATAAATTCGCCAGAAAATTAAAATGCAGATACATGTTCTATGATCAAAACAATGACAATCAATATTCATCCTTTTCGCATGAAAAGCGGCTTTTAACCTGCAATAATGAACAATTCCATACAAAACTATATTGACAAAACAAAACTTGAATTGTCATCTATGGAAATTCGTAAAACAACTGACAATCTAAGCGCTTTGGAACGCAAAGCATTAAACACATTAAAAGGCCGAAAAGATATAATTATTAAAAAGGTCACAAAAATAACATGTGTGTTATACTCAACAAAAGTGATTACATCAATGAAGGTGAACGTCAGTTAAATAGCAAATACTACTGCAAAATCACTGATCCTAGTTTTAGGCATCTTAATGAAAGCATCATGAAACAAGTATTCCTTTTAAAGGAATGATCGGCAATAATGATATATTGATAGCTAGAAGCAATCAACATGATCAGTTTGATGTAAAATAATAAAAAAAGTACTGTATTTTTACAAAATATAGAATATTTTGAATCTGTACACCATAATTTCATTATTATAAACCGTCAACAAATTTAATTTTGAAATAAATTTGGGAAAAGCCGTTCGTAAACTCCTTGTCTAATTTTATATTTTTAACGTAATTATTAAATGTTAATGTATCTTCTTCTTCTTCTTCAGAATACTGAGTAGGGCTCTTCAAAGAGCATTAACACGTATACAAAGAAAGAGTTGTATTAAAATAATTTAATGCGACTGAAAAACATTGAATGCCATCATAACTTGCTATTGAGGTCGCATTATAACGTAACCTTGTTTATAAATCAAGCCGTCTTCCTATCTACTATTATGCAACAACGAAAGATCGAGGTCAGTTCATGGAGCATCTTCTTATGATTGAGGTCAGTTCATCGAGGTCAACTGCATTACTGAATGAATCTTTCGATCGAAATTCTTACGCGTGAGACAAAATGTGCATTCTTGAGTTAACAGGTCGAACTGTATTTTATGTAAGTTTGAATCTCTTAAGGTAAATGAATTGAAATAAAACCGAGTAAAATGTTATATAAATACTAAACCAAACTTCAAGGGTGTACTTGACAAGGTATCTTTTGACTTTCTTCGGAAAGCTGAAAACACTAGGTTAGTGAGACTATATTTGCTCCCAAAAATACATAAGCTCAATATCTAAACATTTAATAAAATAAAAAACAATGGATGCTGCAATGTACCAATTTTTCCACCGGGTCGACCTATTATTTCACAAATAGGTTCACCCACAGAAGTCAGTATGTAGATTATTTTTTAAATCCAATTGTGCAAACATTAAGCACGTATATCATGGACAGCTCGGACTTTATCCTTAAACTTGAACATCTAAGACCACACGCAGATTGCCTGTTGGTCAGTTATGATTAAACGTCACTCTACACCAATATGCATTTCGAAGAGCTGATTACGGCAGTTCAGACAGCCTACACTGGTTTTGATAAATCAAAATACACGATTCCAGCTCCTCCTACAACAGATCTTTGTTTTCTTTTAAGGCTGGTATTAGAAAAAAATATATTTGAATTTAATTCAGTTTTATATAAACAATAAATAGGATGCGCCATGGGTTCTAAATGCTCCCCATCTGTATGCGATATTCGCTTACACCAAATCACTAATGAAATCGTCTGCAAATTTGCGGCGAAAGATAAAGATTATTTATCACGGTCGTTATCGCGACGACGGATTTATAATTTTTCATGGACCTGAAACTGAAATTCATGAATTGTTCGCAATAGCCAATTCGCATCACCCTCCACTCAAATTCACTTATGAATTTTATAAACAAGAAATACATTTTCTCAATACAACGGTGTTTAAAGGAAATAGATTTCAATCAAATCTAATCCTTGACTTCAAAACCTATATAAAACCATCAAATATATTCCAATATTTAGAACGTAGCAGTGCTCATAATTCCTCTGTTTTCAAGGGATTTATCAAAGGCGAAACTATACGCCATTTAAGAAATACAAGCAATGAAAATACTCTACAAGTATTCTACGTAAATTTGAAATGCATCTTTTAAAAAGAGGCTACAGTGAAAATGAAATCAAAACAAGTATACAATGTGTACTTGCAAACTATAGCAGAGACAGTTCATTGAAAAATAAAAATGAAAATAAAAACGGAAAAAATCCTCTTGTTTTTGTCACCAAATACAATCCTGGCATACGGCATCTAAAACGAAAACTAACTAAATACTGGCACATTCTTACAAAAGAACAAGTCTAGAGTGTAAACAAGTTTTCTCAGAATTACCGATTGTGTCCTACAAACGTTATAAAAAATATTGGTGATATTCTCACCTCCTCAATTATTAAACAATAACTAATCTATGTACTATGTACATACACAGACAGTTATGCAAATAAACTCCTGATGAGGCGGATTTGCAGCTATAAAAAAGGAATACCTAAATTAAATTTCGATTCCTTTTTGAAAACCATTTATTACTCATTAACCTCGTATCACACCGCCGAAACACTAAATTAGTGTAGAGTCAAGTGAAGGGAGGTGAGTGGCTGATGGGAGCCACCTTTTTGAAAAAAAAACAAAACAAAAAAACAACTATGATTTTCATATAATATGATAAAGGTTGTCTCAAAAAGGTGATTCCTCATAAAGGTGATGCCGCGTCTCGGTGAGCTCGGTAATCTGTGATTACCTAGTATGTTTTATATGTGATCCCTGAAGCATAATTGCCAGGAAAGTTTGTTAATCAGGTAGGAGACATACGGATGTGAAAAAATCCTGATTAAAGTTTTTTAGTTTGGGCACCCAAATGATCTGTTTCTTTCACCATTATTGTAAGTAGAACATTGAATTCATCATTCTAATTTATTTCAAAGCTTGATTTAATGATTTACTTTTAGATTGAAGCTGGAGAAGGAACAGAAACAGTAATTAACCAGTTAAAGCATGAAAAGGTAAAACTTTTACAATTTTTTTTCTTTTTTATTTACAAACCCAGAAAAATACTGAGAAGTAAAATGCCTGATGAAGCTTATTGAGTGAGTTATGCACTGATTAGCGCGGCCGGGTTTAATTTGTTCTGCCCTAAATTTATTCAATGAAATTTTTTACATAAATTTCTACTGATACAGTTATTATTTTAAAACAAAAAAAAAATCAGACATTTACCACTTCTTTTGTTTTCGGGGTTATCTCAAAGTTTGTTAATTTTAAACATAGGACCTTATGGGATTTTGCTTGAAATGTATCAATTTTTCACATTTTTATTTTTTTTTTTATCATATAAAAAAAAGTTTTACTTCCTGGTTTTATCCAGAGGGCTTATCAAAGTTTGTATGCCCAATTTCCCAGTTTTGTCAGATAATGTCCATTGTAAGCTAAACTGAGCTGAAAGCTCAAGTGAGCTTTTCTGATCACTTTTTGTCCAGCGTCCTTCTGTCTGTCCGTCTTGAACCTTTTACCTTTTTCAACATCATCTCCAGAACTACTTGGCCAATTTCAACCAAACTTGACACAAAGCACCCTTAGGCAAAGGGGATTCTAAGTTTTGAAAATTAAGGACCACGCCCCTTTTCAAGAGAAGATAATTAGGAATTTTTGAAAAATTTAGAGATATATTCAAAAACATTTTTCTCAATAACCATTTGTACAGGAAAGCTGAAACCTATGTAGAAGCATCCTCAAGTAGGGTAGATTAAAAGTTGTGAAAGTAATGACCCACGGGGGGAGGGTGAGACCATAAAGGGGGGGGGGGTGTCGAGTTTTTACATAGGAGTATATAGAAGAAAATCTTTAAAAATCTTCATCTCAGAAACTAATCAGCCAGGAAAGCTGAAACTTGTGTGGAAGCATCCTCAGGTAGGGTAAATTAAAAGTTGTAAAAATCATGACCCCCGGGGGTAGAGTGGGACCATAATGGGGATCTGTTTTTTTTACATAGGTATATATAGAGTAAATCTTTAAAATCTTCTCGGAAATTAATCAACCAGGAAATCTGTAACTTAGATGGAAGCATCCTCAGGTAGTGTAGATTCAAAGTTGTGAAATTGATGACCCCTGGGGGTAGGGTGGAGCTGCAATTGATTTTTAGCTCACCGAGACAAAGTCAGGTGGAGCTTATGCTATACCCCCGGCGTTTGCGTCTGGACCTGTTAAAGTTTTTGTTGCAGGTCCTGTATCTAAGTTATAATTTGCCCTATCTTCACCAATTTGCATGGATGATGCATTTGGACCTACTTATGGACTTGAAAGACTTAGATGCTGAATCTGGGCTATGAATTTCAGATGCTGGAGGATGTTAAGGTTTTTGGAGCAGGTAAAAGTTTTTGGTACAGGTGCTCTTTAATAGCAATTTCTAAGTTATAATACTGGTCCCTACTTCACCAAACTTGCATGGATGGTGTGTCTTATGATACTGATGCACCTGACGGGCATGAATGCTGAAACTGAGCCATAGGTTTCGGATGTTGGAGGAGGTTAAGGTTTTTGGAGCTGGTTAAAGTTTTTGGAGCAGGTGTCCTCTGATGATAATATCTTAGTTATTACTGGTCCTAACTGCACTAAACTTGCATGGATGATGCGTCTTGTGATACTGATGCACCTGACATGCATGGATATTTAATCTGAGCCATAGGTTACAGATGCTTGAGGAGGTTAAGTTTTAAGAGCTGGTTAAAAGTTTTTGGAACAGGTGCTCCCTGATGATTATATCTTGGTTATTACTGGTCCTAACTTCACCAAACTTGCATTGATGATGTGTCTTATGATACTGATGGACCTGACAGACTTGAATGATGAATCTGAGCCATAGGTTTTGGATGCTGGAGGAGGTTGAGGTTTTAAGAGCTGGTTAAAATTTATGGAGCAGTTGTCCTCAGATGATTATATCTTGGTTATTACTGGTCCTAACTTAACCAAACTTCTTGGGCCTCACGAGGGGTTCAAAGTTTGATGGAGGTTTATATCTCATTTATAAACAATTGTTCAGGATTTTTTGGATCTTTTGGAGAACTGCAATGCTCAATATGTGATATGATTATAAAATTATCCTATTTGAAAAGGGACTTGATTATTGTCCAGATAGTTTGTATTATGACTCCATTGAGCTGGTTTTATCATGCCTATTGTTCCGCAGGTAAGCGATATGGCCCATATGTATCTTGTCTTTAATTAATTTGTAGATGTTTCTTAATGTTAATTAATTAAAATTGTGTGTCATGCATTTGATTACCTTTTTTTCAGACTTTACTACAAAACAAAATATCACAACTTGAGCATTCATTAGATGAACAGAAATCAGACAGTGAACACAAAATTGAAAATCTTCATAAAAAATTAAATGAAGTGAAAAGGGAGTTACAAACAACAGGAGATTTATTATATAAACAGAAATCTGCATTTGAAGAAAAGGCTGAAAAACTGCACACATTAGAGCTGAAACTTCATCAGCTAGAGATTGACTCTCAGTCAAAGGTAAATACATCTGATTTTAAGTCCAAGAAATTTAACAACCTTCTGTTTTTGTAGGCTGTAAATGTACTCTGATGTGGCTATATTAAATTACACATTTTTGTCACTTATGCTGATCAAAACTAAAGTGAGCAATTCTAATATTTGAGTAAGTATTGTTGTTAATGATATGTTTTAATATTCTTATGTTAATAGTAGAATTTTTAACATTCTTTAACCAAAGCATCTTAACAGTCTAGTCGGACTCCAAAAACAGCATCAACAGAAGTGAATTTCTGCAAGCATTTTGGACTCTGTTTTTGAGTCTACGCATCCGCACTTAAACAAAATATGGCAATTTTTCAATGAAAACGTGGGGTCTACAAGAAATCATCATGCAAAGTGCTGCATGTGTTGGCAGACTTCTAACATGTTTTAAAAGACCCTGGATATATATTTGCACAAAATAGAAGTTTTTTGCACCTAAAAATGTTATTTAAAAATCTCAAAAGTTGGATGTTTGGACGATACATTAGAAGTGATATTTTTGTGTTTTTCATGGAATTTTATGGTTATTGAAAGGTAAATTACATTAAGTTTTACTTTTTTGTATTGTATTGAAATTTAAAGTCACGAGACAAGAGTGTAAACGAAAAGATCTTTGATTAATAACAAAAACTGGCTGCGCTAGCGATGATTGAAAACATCTTTTTTGTATTGAATAAATAGAACTGACTGTTTAAAAAGGCCTAGAAAATTAAACAAATTGTCACTAAAGATACAATTACTCTGTAAATTGATCAGATAATTATCTTCAAAACAATTATAATCATTCGCGGCGTTTCCAGTGTTAGGAAAGCATGGTTATAAATAATTAATGATAATTAATTGAATAATTTAGCCTGAAAATGATTAAAATTAGTGACTATACTTTAAAATAACAGTGATAAATAAACATAACCAAGCATTTCATTTATTAAAGGTCAATCAAAAAATACGAAGACAATGTGGCTGTCTATCAGATATTTTTTTCATGAATCAAAGTCATAACTATCGAATAAATCTTAGCACAAACATTTTTTTTATTGATATGTGAAGTTTCAGTTGATTTGATGAAACGGTATTTTTGTTATTCCATTTTCAAAACAACATGTTTTGTCATCACAGAGCACCGTAGCGTTCAAAACCTGACGTCAAGATAACGCACGCACAGTTTATAGAAATACCCCATGTTTATCTTGTGCCTTTCACCATACAATTAAAAATAGCACAATACCACTTAACATCCTATTTGCTCACTATTTTTTGAGAATCATAAGTTTGTTCTTCAAATTTTCATTTTTTTACCGTGTGTCTCTTAATAGTTTACAGTAAGGAAAACCCTATACGTCGACAGATAAGGTTACTTATTATTTTGGACCAAATATTTACAGATAGTTTATTCTCTTTCGGACTGTTTGATGTTAAAACTACAACTACCACTACCCCTACAAAATGTATTACGGTTAAACACAAATGTGCAAATAATTTTTGACTAATTATTGCACCATTGAGTATTTTCACAGTTTGTATCAGCTTTTTCCAGAGTAAAATCCATACTTTTGTACTTCTCTTTGTGCTGTGACCTCCGGAGGCGTCAACTTTTTAAATCAATTTTAAATCGGACTATCTGTCTTTAGTTACTGTTATCTTTTAAACAAAACAATATATACCGTCATTAGTTGGCACATATAATATGACAATACTTAATTTGAAGTTTCAATATTATTTGATTTTAAGCCCAATTTCTAGAGATATTACTTTCGACATTATATGGTTTATTGTTTTCATAACACACATTTTGACCGTGTGCGGTACCGTAACCTTATTTTTGCAGGTGTGATTCTAAAAAATTCTTAGAAATAAAGGAATAATGTAGATGAAGAAATATTCGTTGAGGATTTAATTCGTTATTTTTGATGGCAGTTATAAACAACCAAATTAAATCCATGACGAATTTTTAACATAAGTATTAATAGAGTTGATATGCGATACATATCTAGGGATTACAAAATGACGAATTAAATGCCAACGAAATTGTATTTGGTTTAAAACAACGAAATTTTAACCCAACCTAAATATGTGCTTCTACAGTATATTGATATTTTATTTCAAATTGTTTGAAACTATTGCTTTATTATTTCTACTAAATTTAGTGATAAAATGACGTTAAGTATAATAGCTTTGGCAAAAGTTTTCGTAATATTTTATCGACCCTTGTAAACAGTTATAGAATTGTCTTAAAATTCATTTAATAAATATTCATGGCGCATGCAAAAACAAGGTTAAACTAGGCGAGCTACAATGGCGGCCTCCACTGGCAGTGTAAACAAGGTGCAATATCTTACCATACAGTATCAATCAGATCCAACCTAAAAAAGTAAACCCTGGGTTTACTTTTGGGGATACTCTGGGTTTACTAGAGCAGACCCAGAGTAAACCCCAAGTAAACCCAGAGAGTAAATCCCGATCAGAAGTAGACCCCTGAGGCAGACGCTACATGTGTATTTGAAATATACAAGGGTGTGCGCAATTAGTAATTTTTTCTTTTTGTGTTACCATGTGGTGCTAGTCCCATAAAGTTACCGAGATATTCCACGACCGCGATTTGTTTCCCATTTTCATTTTTCAACCACGACATTAAGCGCTTTTTGTAAGATGTGTCTTGCTAACCTTGAAATTGGGTCCTTTGTCGCGCCATATAGCAAGGAGCCATTTCTTCGGCATCTCTAGCTTTTAAGAAATATGATGAGATCATGGTGAATTCTAGCATTCCCATTGCATAAAGGAACGCAAAAATATTCGTCTCGTTTAAAAACTGTTAATTCACAAGTTAGAGCATTTTCGTTTGACTCCATATTGATGCTGACGCTGACCTAGCTAAGCCTCGTTTTCAAGAGCTTGACCTCGGGTCAATGAATATACGATTATTTTTTGAGAATCATATATAGCGTAGTTGTGGACGATCAAAGTTATTGGTGAATTTTTCATTTTAAACATGATCTTACGTAATACAAGTATACAGTTAATATAAACATATGAAATAAATATGACAAGTAAATGTTCAGAAAATTTTAAACTTTGAAATTAATTTTTGGGTTTTTTATTGGCCAATTTAAGAGAATTTATCAGAACTAATGAACAAAACTCACACTTTGTTTACATAAGAAATGCCATTTTACTGCAATGCATGATGGAGCCAAATACTCATTTTCGGAGCCCCAACTAGACTGATTAACTAAGGTTCTCCTCAGCCTTTAAGTATTTTTTTCATCATAAAAATGTTATTTATCACTCAAACTTTATAAATGATATAAAATAAAAAGAATTTTTTGGTGGTATCCATGCATTTTACGAAGTTATTGCAATTTTGGCCACGAAAAATATAATGTAATGAATAACGTATACAAAGTTCAGATTAAATAAGAAAAAATAGGTTGTACCCGGTGCATCGGTAGCTCGAACCCCTTTAACCCTTGCTTTAAAAAAAGGGTAGGTCTCTGTGGAGCCACTAAGCCAAGCAGTTCATGGAATGGCTTTGCTTAATATTAACACTTCAATGCTAATTAAATTTGTTTATATAAAAAGGCAGATTTATGATACGAAAAAATTAAATTCGGATAATTTAGAGTTATCGAACATTGCTGAGGATCAGAGATCGTTAAGTCTTGCTGAAGCTGTCACATATTAAATATAAGATTCAATTATGTTAAAACCATGATCATTTTTAGCTCACCGAGACGAAGTCGGGGGGAGCTTATGCTATACCCTCGGCGTCGGCGTCCGGACCTGGTTAAAGTTTTTGTTGCAGGTCCTGTATCTAAGTTATTACTTGTCCTATCTTCACCAAACTTGCATGGATGATGCATCTTGACCTACTTATGGACTTAACAGACTTGGATGCTGAATCAGGGCCATGAGTTTCAGATGCTGGATGAGGTTAAGGTGTTTGGAGCAGGTTAAAGTTTTTGGTGCAGGTGCCCTTTGATAGCAATTTCTAAGTTACTACTAGTCCTAACTTTACCAAACTTGCATGGATGGTGCATCTTATGATACTGATGCACCAGACATGCTTTAATGCTGAATCTGAGCCATAGGTTTCAGATGCTGGATGAGGTTAAGGTTTTTAGAGCTGGTTAAAGTTTTTGGAGCAGGTGCCCTTTGATGATTATATCTTAGTTATTACTAGTCCTAAGTTCACTAAACTTGCATAGATGGTGCGTCTAATGATACTGATGCACCTGGCAGGCTTGAATGCTGAATCTGAGCCATAGGTTTCAGATGCTGGATGAGGTTAAGGTTTTTAGAGCTGGTTAAAGTTTTTGGAGCAGGTGCCCTTTGATGATTATATCTTAGTTATTACTGGTCCTAACTTCACCAAACTTGCATAGATGGCGTGTCTTATGATACTGATGCCTCTGACAGACAGAAAAGCTGAATCTGAGCCATAGGTTTCGGATGCTGGATGAGGTTAAGGTTTTTAGAGCTGGTTAAAGTTTTTGGAGCAGGTGCCCTTTGATGATTATATCTTAGTTATTACTGGTCCTAACTTCACCAAACTTGCATGGATGGTGCGTCTTATAATACTGATGCACCTGACAGGCAGGAATGCTGAATCTGAGCCATAGGTTTCGGATGCTGAAGTAGGTTAAGGTTTTAAGAGCTTGTTAAAGTTTTTGGAGCAGGTGCCCTCTGATGATTATATCTTGTTTATTACTGGTCCTAACTTCACCAAACTTGCATGGATGATGCGTCTTATGATACTGATGCACCTGACAGGCATGAATGCTGAATCTGAGCCAAAGGTTTCGGATGCTGGATGAGGTTAAGGTTTTTGGAACAGGTCACATGTTTAATAAATATTAGTACTATTTCAAACTTGCATAGTTGATTGAACTATAATATAAACGAATCGCAGAGGTAGCTTCTGATGTAGAGCCTGATCTCCATTATCAAGGATGCTAAAAAATATATCTAAGTTATTACTGGTCCTAACTTTACTAAACTTGCATGGATGGTGCATCTTATGATACTGATGCACCTGACAGACATGAATGCTGAATTTGACCCATAGGTTTCGGATGCTGGAGGGAGGTTAAGGTTTTAAGAGCTGGTGTTTTTGGAGCAGGTGCTCTCTTATAATTATATCTTAGTTATTACTGATCCTAACTTCACCAAACTTGCATGGATGATGCATCTTATGATCCTGTTGCACCTGGCAGGTTTGAATGCTGAATCTGAGCCGTAGGTTTCGGATGCTGGATGAGATTTGTTTTTTTGGAACAATTAAGTCACATATTTTATAGATAATATGTTGCATAGTTGATTTAACTATAATATTAATGAACCCCAGAGGTAGCTTCAGATGCAGATCTCCATTATCAAGGATGCTAAAAAAATTCTCCTTTCTCAAACCTGCTTGATAGATGTGTTCATTGTTAAATGATATAATATGATTCCTATTATATAGTATTGTATGATATGATACACCATTTATTAATATGATACAATATTATATCATATATTATATTGTAAAAAGTTATATGATACGATATGATATTGTATCAATTTTTTTGTACATTATGATATGATATTGTATCATGATATTGTTATGTATAGTATTGTTTATTATGATACAATATTGTATAATATGATATTGTATAATATACTATTTTATAACATGTTATTGATTCATATGATATTGCAACATATAATATTGTATCGTATGATATAATATTGTTTAATATATATTGTAACATATAATATGATATTGTATAATATGATATTGGTTTATATAATATATTATTATATCACATGAATATGTATAATATGATATTGTATAATGTGATATTGTATCATATAATACAATATAGTATAATATGATATTGTATGATATAATAACGTACTATATCACATGATATTGTATCAATTGATATGATACAATGTTGTATCTAATTTTATTGTGTCATATGATACAATATCCTATTGTGTATCAAATATGATACAATATCATACAATACAATATCATACTATAATATTATACAATATAATATCATATGTTACAATATTATGATGTATTATGTGATATGATATTGTATCATATATTATTATATTGTATCATATAATATCAATATCATACTATATTATGATATTGTATTATGTGATCAAATGCAATAATGTATAACAAGATACAATGTCATATCATATGTTACAATATCATATTTCATCATTATTTATTACAGTATTTATTGTATTATATGATATATATTGTAGATATCATAAGGTGCAATATCGTATTTTATATTATTGTATTGATAAACATTGTATCATATAATACCGTATGAAATGAACATATGATTATTATACAATTTTTTAAACATATGATATTGTTATACGATATTGTGTCAAAACAGTATCCATGTATATCCAAGATCATTATTAACTATGATTTTCAAATAATATGATAAAGGTGGTCTCATTAAGATGATTCCTCATAAAGGTGATGCCTCGTCTCGGTGAGCTTTGTAATCTGTGATTACCTATGTTTAATGGTCAGGAATGAACTGCAATTAATAGTAATTCAATGAGAAAATATGAAGGAAAACCTTAACATAATTACGGTATATGATTTGTGTTATTTAATTTACACGTGTCTTGAATTTGAACTTCAAGAAAAAGATCACAGTTGGGATTCACTTAATATGTCTGTACTAAACAGATTTAGAGAAAAAATTCTTAATGATTAAATTGATGTAAAACATTATAATGTAAAATGTAAAGAAATTTTGTTCAAACCACGATTCATGGCTTACATGTTTACTGCTATACAGTTTACACCACTCGGTTCCTTTAAACAAAAAGACATTTTGTTTTGTAGATTGAGCAGCTTACAACAGCTGAAGAAACTGTGATGTGCGAGAGAAATGAAATACAAAATCAATTTAAAAATATTGAAAAAAGTTTAGAAGAGAAATCAATGGAGTTAACAAAATTGCAGACACAGTTGGAACAGGTAAAGTTTTTATAGAATTAAACTGTTCTCTGGTTTCTGAAATGAGACAGAGAGAGAGAGAGAGAGAGAGAGAGAGAGAGGAGAGAGAGAGAGAGAGAGAGTTCAATTAGATACACAGATGGGATCAACTATGTTATTGTATACCATGTTGATTAACATGAACTATTTTGTCACAAATATCATTAATTAGAATGACAACAACAACATTATTAATTCATAAAAATGACAATTACTTATTTGAATGCATGTGTCATGAATCTCTACATATAAATTATGAAGATATTTTCATCATAAAGGTAATACAAATGCAGACCTTTTATTAGTATTTGGTTGCATTGTTCAAAAATGTATTTAACTTATGTAAAACATATACTGAATGAACACATACATGATGGGTCTATGGATTGGTGTTATATATGTTATTTACGTTATATTTGAAAAAGAAAACAAGAAGGAAACATATTAATACCGGTATTATGTATTTAGGAACATTCACAATTTAAAATTTTTTTGTGATTCGAATCAAAATTGCAAAACAAAGTGAACTTATAAACTTAATCTTACTTAATTGCATGCTGAATTATACTATTTTGATTTAAATTGCTTACAATGAACAGAAAAATAGAGAAGCTGCTACTGAAAGGGAAAAAAATGCCACATTGGAAACAGAGATGAAAAAACAGCAAGAAAAAGAAGCATCATCTTTAGAGCGATTTAAAGCACTTGAACAAAAACTCGAGGAAAAGGTATTTGGAATGATTTAAATTAGTATGATTTTCCTTGCGAAACACATACACACACACACACACACACACACACACACACACACACACACCCACACACAGATTTGTATAGTGATGTCTATGTCACTAGTAACAATATTAAGTTTAATGAGACTTTTATGGTACTTATTTTAGATATCGGATTTTGAAAATATAACTGTACAAGTAAAAGATTTAGAGATTCAGATCCTCAGTGAAAAAAAACACAGCACAGAAGTGAAGCAAAAAGTGGTTGACTTGGAGCAGGAAAAAAATTCTGTAAGATGTTTTCATTATTACATATTTATGACTGCTTATTCTTCTAAACTGGCAAATATTGAGCATATACTATAGGCTAGCGCCCGTCAGTAATAAGAAATGTCTCTCTTTATTCAAGGGTTATTTCAGGCAAAGATTTGTGCAAGAAGCCAGTTAACATGATATGATTTTAGGATCAATAAAATTTGACCTCTATACATAATTGTAACTTTCGAACTATACATCCTGACAGTTCTTGCTGAACACCTGTGATAAAATTTAAATCAATTTTTTCTGACGCCTGTAAATGTTTTTCTTTTTTTTTTTATTAAAGCAGTCCGAGTATTGCACTATCACAATACTAATTTTACAATTATATTGGTTTGACTTTTAAACAACGTTTTAGATATCCGGTGTTGATTTTACTCTATGTAAACAATGTCAATAATAAACAACTAGAATGGTGTACGTTGTATGTATTGAATGAGATATAGAGATGATTGTGATTAAGAAACTTCGTAATGTAAAAAGGAAATATGAAAAACGATATTTCACACAAAAATGCACCGATTAATCAAGATCTCAGGTATGCTTCATTAAAAACAAAGAAGGCGCTGCAGTTCCTATCCAATTTATTTAAAGTTGTTGCAGATGAGATGGAAAAATTGAAGTTAAAGAGACAGTACAGCTGAAAACATGTTTGAATAACTTCAGATTTACCGAATGTATCGTTAGGAAATAAGAAATAATGTTAATTGTGACAGTTTAAGTACATAAAAATCGCTTTCACATACCTAATTAATGTAATTATGAGCTTCTGGAAATTTAAGGGTCGTACAAACCGGAATAATCTTATATTGTTTATATGTACCATGTGGATTTTGATTGACAGTAATTGACACATGCTGAAAACTAGAAGATCTTCGCCCGACTAAGGTCATCATGGTATACGAGGTAAAAGGGACTCTCTAAACGGAACATATCATCTTTTTATTGATAATTTTTTAATGGTTTACCAATTTCAGTTCATTTAAAAAATGAGCAGGCCTAAATATGTCAAATAACCCCTCAAGGGGCCTCACTTACAAAAATGAATTTAGTTTGTAGCAACTCTTACATGTATGATAAACACGCAAAATACATGCTTACAAAATAATAAGTGTGGTAATTTTAACACTTTGAACTATTATTACTTGGCAGAAGTAGAAAAAACACATTTTTATCAACAAACATGTCCAGGAGAATCTTCGCGAGCCCTGCTTGTGTTTTGTTTACAGTAAATGCGTAATATAGTATAGAAAGCTGAACCCCGTTACACGTTGCGACGTAAATATGCATGGGTTATTCATAATTATTAATTTTAATGAAATAATTAGATTTATTTCATGGAGAAATTTGTAATTTTCTGAAAGTTTATACATTTATGAGTAGTACAAAATACCAAACCAAATCGGAAATTTTTTTCAAGTCGGTTTTTTAAAATGATGCTCGGTACTGTCTCTAACAAATTTGATGTTAATCTTTTTTTTATGCCACCGCCATGAAAGTGCTGGGGCATATATACTGTTACCCCATTCCGTCATTCCATCCTTCTGTCCTTCTGTCATTCCATCATCATTCACTTTTCAATCATTATCTTCAAATTTAATATATATGGATGTATCTTATGAATATACAGTCTGAGTTCGAATTTGGTTCCGGACCAACGATTTTTGACAGAGTTTTGCCTCTCAACAACCGTTGCACACATTCAACTCAAATTTGATATATGGATGTATTTTATAAATATACAGGTTGAGTTCGATTTTAATTTTGGTCCGATTTTTGACAGAGTTATGCTTTTTGAACTTTGGAAAAAATTCTCAGTTTCCGCTCTCTAACTTTTGAAGGGATGCATATATAAAGTTGATATTTCATATGCAAGTTATTTTAATTACAAGAAAACAAAGATCAAGTTCGACCTTGATTCCAGTTTGAAGATTTTTGACAGAGTTAGACCTCTTGAACTAAAAAGAAAATGAGTTATTTTAAGGGATTTATAATTTAGTTTGCAATCAAACAAATGCTATGGCATTTGAAATTTTGGTCATCTGCATGGCTTTACGACACACATAGTTTTTACATGCCGTCTTGTATATTTTGCAATTAAATTATTAAATCAGGAAACTCCATACCAACTTTTACAAGATTACGAAATGAATTTTAAAATGGTTATACACAGAAACATGTGGCAGATTTTATGCATTTTAGAAGGGGAATCAAAAACTGCCTCCTTGAAACAAAAGTACCGGTAATTTGACGTAAACATTAACAGTCAGAAATTTCCGATTTTTGGGTCAAAAAGGCATACTATTAAAAATCTAACTTTTTGGAAAACATTAATACCTTTTTAGCTTTTCTGCTCACTTTTTGTCCGGCGTCCGTAAACATTTTACATTTTCGACTTCTTCTCCAGAATCACTGGGCCGATTTCAACTAAACTTGGCACAAAGCATCCTTAGGTTAAGGGGATTCAAATTTGTTAAAATGAAGGACCACGCCCTCTATCAAGGGGAAATAATTAAAAATCATTGAAAATTTGTTGGTATTTTTCAAAAATCTTCTTCTCAAAAACCATTCAGCCAAAAAATCTGAAACTTGTGTGGAAGTATCCTCAGGTAGTGTAGATTAAAGTTTGTTCAAATCATGACCCCCGGGGGTAGGGTGGGGCCACAGTGGGGGTCGAATTTTTACAAAGGAATATATAGAGTTAATCTTTGAAAACCTTTTTTTTTAAAACGGATCAGCAAGGAAAACTGAAACTTGTGTGGAAGCATCCTCAGGTAGTGTAGATTCAAGTTTGTTTAATTGATGATCCCCAGGGGTAGGGTGGGGCCACAATGGGGGGGGGGAATTTTTACAAAGGAATATATAGAGTAAATCTTTAAAAATCATCTTCCCTGAAACTGATCAGCCGGAAAAGCTGTAACTTGTGTTTTTACATAGGAATTTATAGGGAAAAATATTCCAAATGCAAGCATTTTGACATATTGTTGATTCTTTAAAATTGTTTAGACTTTGGCCCCTGGACCTCACAAGGGGTTCAAAGTTTGATGTAGGTTTATAATCCATATATAAACAGTTGTTTAAGTCTGATCATCTTCTCGAGAACTGCAATGCTCAATATGTGATATGACTGTAAAATCATCATGTTACAAAGGGGCTCAATGATAAACATAAGAATATGCAGGGGGATTTTTTTATACAGGATCTATTATACGATATTGTTAAGATATTTTGTATATGACTCCATAAAGCTGATTTTATTATGTCTGTTGCTGCTCAGGCGAGCGATGTGGCCCATGGGCCTCTTGTTTATTTAACAATGGTGTGTTCAATTTCCTATTGAAGAATCGTGTCTAGTTAAGTCGAGTGGTTGAACAGGTTGGTCGAACTCTTACTAAGACTGCACCTTTTCATTTAGGCTCGAATCCCAGAGTGATTGTTATTAGCTGACCTGAGCTGAAAGCTCAGGTGAGCTATTCTGATCACATTTTGTCCGTTGTCCGTCTGTCCGTCCGTCCGTCTGTAAACTTTTGTACATTTTGATCTTCTTCTCTAAAACCGCTAGGCCAATTTCAACCAAATTTGGCACAAAGCATTCTTATGGGAAGGTTAATATAAATAGCAAAAATAAAAGACCGATCCTTATTCAAAGCGGAGAAAACCTCGAAACTGTAGAAAAAGGGGGGTGCATTTTAAAAAATCTTCTTTTCAAGAACTACTGAGTGAAATTCAATGTAATTTAGCATAAATAATCCTTATGGAAAGGAAAATATAAATTGCAAAAATTATGGGGTAATTCTGTTTCAAATCTGAGTCATTACGAAAATAATAATAAAAGAAATGCGTGTTTCAATCAGTTTATAGCTTCGGGTTCGGTATTCCATGAGTCATGGTAAAATGGGTAGGCAAACCCGGGCCGGGGCAAAAAAAAAAATTGGCAGTTATTAATATGCCGATCTCATTAAAATTTTGAGGATATGTTACGGACCAGTATATTTGTATTCGCTGTAAATATTGCTGCAAAACAATGCATATTTTGGAATTGACGATTGCCGATCTGCCCCGGCTTTTATTTTGCCCCGGCCGGGGTTTGCCCACCCATTTTACCAAGACTCGTATTCTCCATACTTCTAAAACGAGGTTCTTTATTTAAGATAAACGGGTCGATCTGACAATGATGAATTAGTTTGTTGTGCAACAGTTCGCGTACGAAGGGGATCTTTGAAACATGCAAAATACATTGGTGCCGATTTTGTGAAGTAAATTGAGGTTAAATATTTCAATGCGTTGACAGTTTTCACATATGACGGTGGTGTTAGCTTGTTTTGATTTTCGTTTCGTTTTCATTATCTATGCTTTGTAACTATCGCCTGTATTTTGTAATTTTTACGTATCAAATCAAACAGAGACTTCGGTAAATCAGACAGTTAACTGTTAACCTGCGCAAATTAAGCAAAATCTGATGTATTAAAAGAGTACTAAAATACTATTCATTCTATCGGTAATTCGGTATGATCTTTTGCGTAATAGGTCTATTAGATTAATGCAATGTGTTTTGTTGAGATGCTTAGCATTTTCTCGAATTTATTCATAAGTTTAAATGGAGTTTAATATCGCTGACGGAAATATGTAGGTATATATTTTGAAAAATAAATTGTGCACTTTATTTGTTATAGTGCATATGTTTCTTGTGTCTAATTGTTTACAATTTCTATTTACTAACCATATTTGAGTGTTAAGCTTCGAATTATAAGCAAGATACAGAGATTTGCTCACAATTCTATGTACACAGATCTGAGGCCATTCTTTTTTTTTCACTTTAAATGCTGAATAGGAAATACAAAGTTAAAATTCTTAAGCTGAATGTAATAAACTTATGTGAACAAAATATATGACTCAAACCTAGCAGAATTGTGAACTCTGTATCTTGCTTATAATTCTACGATTGACGCTGAAATGTTGGGTGATCATTAGAAATGTCTCGCTAAATATTAAATACTTGTACAAAAAATTAAAGGATGATATGCTGTATATAACTACTCTCTGGCCCCTCTTTATACAATGGATAAAGTGAAATCTACATCAATTGTGATAGTTTTTCAGACACGAGTAAATAAAAACGACACCGTTAAACAATTTCCATAGTTCTGACACATTTCTGTTGCGGGGATAAAGGAATTATCGCTTTTCCTAAGAAAATATTACAGCGGAAAATTATGCTGGTCTGTAGCCATTTTTTATTTTTGAATAAAGATGAAAATAATGGGTGGGCCTTAGTAAAATATAGTGATGTGCCTGTCAATACTGTAACATTGATTTTTATAGCTCTTTAACATGTCACGTGACAACAATTTTCATTCCAGTGTATTCATCAAACAAATGTGAGTAAAGTTATAAAAGTCACACGAGTTTACGCCAGGTAAACAACAGTCATTTAATTATAATGGAGAAGACAAATTAAATTTTTGAATGTTTTTAATTTGAGGAATTGAGCGGATTGGGGTACAATTTTCTTCTTCACATCTATAGGTTTTTTTTTTTAATAAAATGCAATAACTATTATATGATATTTTAAAAAAAATACAATAACTTATTAAGTAAGTAGTTGAGGAAGAAAATGTACCTAATATATGCTCTCATATATTTTGATCGCTTTATAAAGTGGGGGAAGGGGGGGGGGCAGAACGAAAATAAAGGGAATTGGAGGGAGGTGTACCCCTACCAAATGTTTAGTTTTATATCTTGCGTAGGATTTTCTTATTCTGGGTAAAAATAGTATTCCATAAAGATACAATGTCAAAGATAACGTGTATGCAAAAATAAGTGTAAAATTCGAATACTTTACAATATTTATTTTTTGTTATTCTACTGAGGGGCCATATGGCACAATATCTTTTGAACGCCCATTGTTGCTCAGGTGAGCGATGTGGCCCCATGGGCCTCTTGTTAGTTATTTGTAATAGACTTTATGAGTCTCTTGGCCCCTAATTTAAGGGACCAGCCCCTTTTTCTTGATTTTGTTGGAAAGAACTTTTGATTCTCTACTACATTTGTTCTATATGTCTTAACAAGATATCAACTGATAAAAAGATACAGATCAAAACGTATGAAAATTTTAAATGAAAATTCGTACCCAATTTTCGTGCCTAGGCGAGCTCCAAGAAAAGGCGCCACTGGCGAAAAACAAATATATGCTGCACAACTATAGTCTATCTATCCTGAAAATTTCATATCGATATCTCTGATAGTTTCTGAGTTTATAGCTGCATTAAATGAGTCGTCAAAAATTACAAAATGGCTGATAAATCGGTACCGGAAGTGATGACCAAAAAAAATGAAAAATATGTATGAAGTTTAGATAAGTTCTAATCATCTGTGAAAAAATGACTGAGATCTGTTGAATAGTTTTCGAGAAATCGCGTGCACAAAATTTGGAAAAAAAAAAAAAGAAACAGTACGAAAACAATAAGGTCTTCCGTTGGAAACGGAAGACCTAAATAATAATAATAATAGTACGAAAACAATAAGGTCTTCCGTTGGAAACGGAAGACCTTAATAAGAAACAGTGCGAAAACAAAAAGGTCTTCCGCTGGAAACGGAATACCTTAATAATAAGAAACAGTACGAAAACTATAAGGTCTTCCGTTGGAAACGGAAGACCTTAAATAGTGAATCTAATCTTGGTAAGAAATGCTCACCTAAGATAGATCATATGCTTCCAATCATACAACAAGCATCTGATCTTAATGCCGGGTGGTTTACTTCCCACAGTTGGGTGGAAGTAATAAGAAGTATATTATTACGAAATAGCCAAAATATGTAGGTGGAACAGCTGCATAGTCCCCAAGTATGTTAGATGTAGATGTGAAAAGTGATTTAGCGCAGACTTCAATTAAAGTTGGAACTAGACGTAACATACAAGAAAATATAGGGATAAAGGTAAACTATTTCAGATGTCTAAGCAATATACCAATCTCATGAAGAAAATTTTGATTGTAATTTAGAAACCTTGGAAGAGAAAAATAATGAATTAGAGTCAATAAGACAGCATAAGTTAATGGGAAATTTAAATCTGATAAGATCTAGAGCCAAATGGATAAATGAAGGAGAAAAGCCAACTGATTATAGAGCCGAAGGCTCAAGTGAGCTTTTCTGATCAAAATTTGTCCGTTGTCTGTCGTCGTTGGCGTTGGCGTTGTAAACTTTTCACATTTTCATCTTCTTCTACAGAACCACTGGGCCAATTTCAACCAAACTTGGCAAAAAGCATCACTGGGTTAAGTGCATTCAAGTTTGTTCAAATGAAGGGCCACGCCCTCTTTAAAGGGGAGATAATTTAGAATTATTGAAAATTTGTTGGTAATTTTCAAAAATCTTCTTCTTAAAAACTGATCGCCCAGAAAAGCTGAAACTTGTGGAGAAGCATCTTCAGGTAAAGTAGATTCAAGTTTGTTCAAATCATGATCACCAGGATTAGGGTGGGGTCACAATGGGGGGGGGGGGGTTGCATTTTTACATAGGAATATATAGAGAAAAATCTTCTTCTCAGAAACTTATCAGCCGGAAAAGCTGAAACTTGTGTGGAAGCATCCTCAGGTTGGGTTGATTCAAATTTGTTCAAATCCTGATCCCTGGGGGTAGGGTGGGGCCACGATGGGGGGGGGGGGGCTCAAATATTTACAAAGGAATATATAGAGAATATATTTTAAAATCTTCTTCTCAAAAACTAATCAGCCAGAAAAGCTGAAACTTGTGGAGGAGCATCTTCAGATAAAGTAGATTCAAGTTTGTTCAAATCATGATCCCCAGGATTAGGGTGGGGTCACAATGGGGTGTTGAATTTTTACATAGGAATATATAGAGAAAATTCTTTAAAAATCTTCTTCTCAGAAACTAATCAGCAAGGAAAGCTGACACTTGTGTGGAAGCATCCTCAGGTTGGGTTGATTCAAATTTATTCAAATCATGATCCCCAGGGTAAGGGTGGGGTCACAAGTGGGGGGGGGCACATTTTTAGATAGGAATATATAGAGAAAAATCTTAAAAAATCTTCCTCTAAAAAACCATTTGCCTAGAAAACTGTTACTTTAGTGTAAGCAACCTCAGATGTGTAGATTCAAATTCGTTAAAATCAAAATCTTGAGTAGGTTAGGGCCACATTGGGAATCCAATTTTACAAAGGAAAACATTTTAATTATTCACAAAAACTGAAATGTTATAATATATGGTTTAACTTATATGCAAGCATTTTGACATATTGCTGATTTTTTAAGATTGTTTAGACTTTGGACCTTGGACGATTTATCAACCTCACAAGGGGTTCAGAGTTTGATGTAGGTTTATATCCCATATATAAACAGTTGTTTAGGATCTTTTTGAGAACTGCAATGCTCAACATGTGATATGACTTTAAAATCATCCTGTTAGAAAAGGGACTTAATTATAAACATATATAAGAATATCCAGGGGGAAAGAATGGATTTTTATTTATACAGGATCGACATGCATCATACCACATTGTCCAGATATTTTAGATAATGACTCCATTAAACTCATTTTATCATGTCTATTGTTGCTCAGGTGAGCAATGTGGCACATGGGCCTCTTGTTAAAAGATTATAATGTTCCAAAAGTGAATAACATGATTGTTTACACGTAGAAAGAAAAAAAATATATTCAGAGGCACTTAGTGTTTTAAAAAAATATGGGAAACAATAAAAGTCCAGGAAGTGATGGTTTTACTGCAGAATTTGTTAAAGTTTTCTGGAAAAAATTAAGTCATTTTATTGTTCGTTCATTAAACCATGAGTACGAAAATGGTGAAATATATTGAACACAAAAACAAGGAATAATAACATGTATACCCAAAGAAGGTAAAAGTAAATTTCATCTTAGCAACTTGAGACCAATCTCTTTACTAAATGTTATTTATAAAATAGGATCAGGTTGTATTACTCAAAGAATTAAACACATTTTACCCAAAATTATAAGTGCTGATCAGACAGGATTTATCCCAGGGAGATATATAGGGGAAAACAACCGCCTTGTTTATTATATAATGTCCTTTTAATTACTGAAATACAAGATGTACCAGGATTACTGGTTATGATAGACTTCGAAAAAGCTTTTGACTCAGTATCAATTTATTCAAGAAACTCTCAACTTTTTTTAACTTTGGTCCTTCTTTCTGTAAATGGGTTAAAACTTTTCATTACAATTCAAATGCATGTGTGACCCAGGCTGTTTTTTTTTATCCAACTTTTTTCAAATTAGGAGGTGGATGTCGACAAGGTGACCCCATATCCCCATAATATTTTCTTTATCAGTAAAGATTAAAAACAACAAAAGCATGAAGGGAATTGAAATAGGAAATACTGAATTTTTAATGTCTCAATATACAGATGATACTACAATAATCCTCGATGGATCAGAAAACTCTCTTCAGACCTTAATGTCTGAACAGGAAAATTTTTATAATATGTCAGGGCTTGAAATTATTCAATCAAAAACCAAGTTGTATGGATAGGTAGTAAAAAATATTCTAATAACAAATTATGCCAAGAAATTGAATTCATGTAGGCAAGTAACTTTAAACTTCTAGGTATTCAATATGATGTAGATCTTTCAAAGATTATTAGAATGAATTATGACTAAAAATAATTAAAATCAAATCAATTTTAGAACAGTGAAAAAAGAGAAACTTAACCTCGATTGGTAAAGTAACTTTAATCAAATCACTTATTATATCACAGCTAAATCATCAATTTATCTCTTTGCCAACCCCAGAAATTAGCTTTTTGAAGAAGCTAAATAATATTTTGTTTAATTTTCTATGGAATTTAAATGTCGATAAAATAAAAAGAAAACGTACAACCCAAAAATATTCATATGGTGGACTCAAAATGATTGATTTAGAGTGTTCTTTTTGTAGCAGCTGACTGAAAAAAACCTTTTTTTAATTTTATTTCTGACCCGGGAGTGGCTTTGCAGTGCGTCGTTTCTCTTTTCTAATGTTTGTTCTTTAGGTCTTTAAGCCAAATTTATTACTGTCCAAAAAAAGAATGTCAGAGAAAAGACTGTAACCTTACCCGACCCGATTCAATTCCTCGTTTTATGCAAACATCATCTATTCATACAGTCGCACAATTTGTTTATGTTCCACAAATTAATGTATATGGTTTACTACCAATCTGCAGTGGTGTAAAAACGTTTGTAATTTAAAAATTCTAGATAATTATATACATATTTTTTTGCACATCTTAAACTAAAATTGTCAGATCCAAGATAACTGCCCAATGATTTACTCGCCCTACACTTTCCGCCATGTTGATAAGTCAACCCGCGTTCTTGGTTACCCCGTTCTGGAAAGTTCTATCCATCAAAACTAAAATTGCTCATTCAAGAAACGAATTGACTCATCTTATTGATTCAACATTTGTTGTGTCTTAATTTCTATGTATACCCTAAATAAGTTCCCAGTAAATATACTCACTCTTTACGTAATCATTCAATATTATTTAATTGCAAGCATATATTTTGATGCAAATTCCCACTGATTCGGATCCGGCAAAGCGTGTCCATCACCTTTACTCTCATTTTGCTATTTCGGGCTGGTTTATCGAAAATGAAAGTAGGTTTTAAATTTATTTCTTAATAATTTATTTATTACTTATGGACATCAACTCACATGTGATGAAATACTTAAGGAGTAAACAATTACTCTGATACAGACATTTCGTAGTTTATTGGCAAATGTCCTAATTTATAAGTATAGGATGTATTTACATTGAAATTACAATTCTAGATTTTTTTTAATCTATGTGTCGCAAACCTTTATTACTCAATTCAATTATTCGTCCCATTTGAAATTAATAGCCTTGTTGGGGTATTAGTTCCATTAGGATAGTTCTAGTTTTGTTAGGAAACTTAGGATATCTTGGATATCTCAACAAATTATACTTCTCTGATTTTGTCCGCACAAGATCTCATGAATGGAAATTAATTGAGCAATTAAACTTTGCAATATGATAGACCTAAACATGTACAGATGTGCAGAATTAAGGTATCAATTATTCCCCGTCACTTCCGGTCGTCACTGGACTTTATGTTACTTGTTATTAATGATAATTTTAAAACATTGTATCTATGTAACTTTGCAATTTTGCGTCCATTGTCACCATTGCTGAGACCGTTTATTTATTAATAAATCAAGTTTATAAAAAACCATGAAAACAAAATTAAAACCTAATTTTTCAAGATTGCTTTTGCAATTGTGCATCTTATGAGATCTTGGTCAAATCGATTGGAGGAAACTTATTATTTATTTTTAAAAAATATGAAAATAGATTACGTTTTGTCAAGTTCAAATGACAACAAATCAAATTTAAAACAATAATCTACATGTATGTTGCTCTTGTAATCCTGCAATCGGTGTTTTTGAAATTTTTTTTAGATCATGTTTAGTTCGAAATGTTCAGTCAATGTTTTATTTTGCGATCTAAAAACCGAACGGAACACCTTAATAAGATCATGTACAGTCATACCTGTTTTAAAAATCACCTTGGGGAAATTTGAAAAGTTAACACTTAAGACAGGTGGCCCTTAATTCCAGTTTGCAGTACTTTGCATACAAAATCATGTAAAATCAATGTATAAACCCAAATGCATCAAAAGACATGTTTTATCATAATTACAGATTTATTTACGTAAGAAATTTCACATTTTTATTGTAATAATGGTCCTGTGACATTTATTGTACGAGATGTCGCGTCATTGAACTGTTGAACCACCCCAACAAAATTCATTTATATCCTCATTGCCTGTTACATTAGACGGTGCTTCAGGACTTTCAGGGTCTGCATTGTTTTGATAATTTTTTAGATACATGTACTTATTTTTAAAATGCTGTTAGTTTGAGTCTTTCAAATTTGAAACGTTTCCGCTATCTTTCGATATAACGTACCCTTTTTATCTAACTCAAAAACTTTTGTTTTTTTTCACTTAGATTTAATACTTTCCTCTTTGCATTTGGAGAACTAGAAGCTTTGTTGTAAAATGAATAAAATACAAAGAAAGTAAACGTATTTATTCGTATTTGATTTAAACACATATAAGGTACGCAATAATTATTTAATTACCAAAGAGACTCCATGTTTTGATTACAATCAAAATGATCGACATCTGTAATAAGCTATTTCGGGTGAAATATCACGTGACAAAATTGTCCGTAATGGACAAAATGGCCGCTAAATACAGTGCAATTTCGTGGTCGGTTAGTAAATTTGGTGGCCGCTGGCCGCTTTATGCGAAAGGCCGTTTATTCCAGGGCAAATTTATAAGGAAACATGTCGGGGGAAACAAAAAGTGGCCGCTGATCGGAGGTGGCAGCTGATTTCAAGTGGCCGCTAAGACAGTTTTGACTGTATACTAAAGTTAGATCGTGTTATGTAATTTTTTTTTGTTTGGTTTCCTTTTCCATACTGTTTTTTTTTTCCTGACTAATTCTGTGCAAGTGATATCTCATTAGATTTATACTAATGACAAACTTTTTTGAATAGAAATGTGAAGAAGCAACTTTGGTAAAGAAAAGAAACAATGCCTTGGAAAAAGCTATTGAGGAACAAAGGGAGAAAGGAACTTTGATGACGCAGCACATTGATCTACTTGAACATCAACTCAAGCTTAAGGTACTTTAAGTAAAGAACATATATCTTCACGTCTTTTACTTTAAGTAGGGATGTCACATTATTTTTTGCAGAGAATAATCGGCAGCTTTAGTCAAGCGATAGTCGAGTACATATTGATTTTTATTTTTTTTTAAACGATCTGTCTTTTTCAAATGACATAATTCTCCTGTCATACACATTGTGTCTTTATAATTATATGTAATAAATGAGTTTGGGTTCATTAGAATTCTCTCACCAGAGGTCGTGCTTTGCAAGCTTCTGGAAGCTTGCAAAGCACAACCTCTGGTGAGAGAATGGTATATTAGTTGCAGCGATTGGTGGAATGAGTTACGTTACTGAATGCAAACATTGTTGTAGATAAATACTTGGGGTGATCAATACATCAAACCATATACAATCATATAAATGAAAGAACGAAGTCATATTTTAAGGGGCTAAAAGTCTTATATTTTGATCATTTATATCTTAAAAAGGAGAAATATTTTGTAAAGCATTAGAGAAAAGAAGATGCTCAGAATGATGTACATACTTTAAGTTTGCAATATTAAAGCAACAAAATTTTGTTTAATGGCCGCTATAAAATGATAAAGGGTCAGCCCCTAAAACAATCTTTTCCAAATACCTCAACAATGATAATGAATTTCTAAACACTTAATGTGTTAAGAATTAAACACCTTTCATTTGATATCAAATTAGGGACCAAGAGATGTCTAAGGTCTTTCATCCACAGCTAGTTACTTATGAATATTTTGTATTATTATATTTTGATGTTAAAACCTGATATCTGATTGGTTTAGATGCAGTTTATAATCCGTTCTATTACCCTCAGCGTTAGCAACACACTTGGGAATGGGTAACAACGAATTGTAAAATGCGTGTACAGTTCGACGTAGACTTTATTCACCTTACTAACCTTTTTATTGAAAAAATTGTTGTGATATTTTATAGAAGAAAACATGTTCATCTTACAGATATTTAACAATTATTTAAAAATTTTCTCATGTGCTACGTCATTAGGGGTTTTTAGGGGCTAGAAGTCCAAAACTGTCATCACTCATATCTCATAATGGACAAATACTGTAAACGTATTACATTTGGCGGTGTTATTTCTTTAGCGTTTTTGGCGTAAAACGGCGTCCGCTAGATCAAGTACAACGCCAAATGTAAAATATATATAAGTAGATAAATAGGTACATTCAGAAATGCGCTATATCAAATCCACGCTAACTTGTTGAAAAATCATAATCCGCCAAATATTGTACACGCTAAATATAGTTCGTTTACAGTATTTTGTGACGGAACATAGAAAAGAAGATGCTTAGAATGATATTCGTAGCAATATTCATCCATCAAATTATCGTTAAATGGCCCAGTAAGAAGATAAGGGGTCAGCCCCTGAAACATTCTTTTCTAGATAGCTCAAGAATGGCAACGAATTGATGAACACTTGTTGGACAAAATGTGTTTAATATCTGATTACTTTTCATTTGATTTCGAGAAAAAGGGGCTTGTCTCTCAGGCTAGGGACTTAACGGGTTCTAATGGGTTTTTTTCATAGCATTTTACTAAGACATATTTTGTGATATGTTATACATAGTAGCAATATGTTAATATGTTCATCTTACAGTTATTTATCCATATATAATGAAAAAATTTCTCATGCGTTACGTAATTAAGGGTTTTAGGAGGCTAGAAATTCCTCAAATAAGAGGCAAAGAGGAAAGTAATTTCTTTCAGTATCTTTATATTGCTATAAAGTGATACATTAATATTTAATATTTTGTATTACTTTAAAGGAGCAAAAATATTTTTATACAGGTATTTTACCCATGCAAATTTTAGGGGCGACATTATTCGAATACATTTACATGTATGATTTACAAAATAAAAAAAAATAAAAAAAGAATGATATAGAGATAGAAGAAAATAGTCTTTTAAAATCAAAGAATCTTTCATTGCATATCAAGAAAAGGGACTGGTTTCCTACATTAGGGAACAAGAGGGTTCTAAAGTCTTTCACCTGAATCAAATCAAACGGTTGATTAAACTAGTTTCAGCTCAAACCGACAGCAAATCCGATTATAATAATGCAAAAATAAAACTGCCGATAAAATGATTAACACAATACTTGACACTATTTTACAAAACTTATTTTCTGTTAGAAATAATAAAAATAATGATACAAGTATTGCACGATATTATTACTGACCACATACTGGATTTGTTTGTTCAGTACACATCGAACCCGATAACGAACCCGATCTTTAAAAAATGGAATGTAAAAAAATACTTTTCTCCAAAATATGTCAACCAGACGCTACAGAAGTGTAAACTTGATCTGATGTTTGACATTTTGAAGCTGGCAGCAAGTTTCACATTATTCCTCAAATGCATAACTAAAAAAGTGTGAAAAACTGAAGTGGGACAGACAGACGGACGGACAGATGGACGGACAGATGGACTGACGGACGCAGATGAAAGCTAAAGTCCCCTCCGGTGAAACCGGTAGGGGACTAATAAATAAAATATCGCAATATATATATTTTCACCCCTCCCCTCTATAAAATATTGAATCTAACATTACAAATTTATAGTACTTAACTTTGCTAAATATTAAATTTTTCTACTTTTATTTATTTATAAAGTTTTAATCAAAGTATAGTTAGCCATTGTTGCTCAGGGGAGCGATGTGGCCCATGTGCCTCTTGTTTTATTTGGGTTTTACCATCCACATGTTTGGGGGGTCTAATGGGTGTAGGGTCTTATATAGAATCCTATGTGAGAAATCTTAGACTCTATTGTAAATGGTTGTAACATGATATATATTATGGTGTATTAGATCAGGCCCCTGGGCTCACCCACATCCCCTAGGATTTAGAAATGACTAAACATGGGATTCTGATCCCGTAACCATATATATTATTGTTCTTTGTACCATGGCACATCAAATAGTATGTAGGTCACAAGTTCCAGGGGGGACTGGATCTCCCCCCCCTAAAAGAAAATAACCAAAAATCTTTCAAACGACTAAGTGAACAGGAAGTGCCCAAATACCTTGAAAACTGTTGACATCACAACCCCTAAACCATATATATTCTTGTTCCCTGGTCATGTCCGATGTATAGTAAATGAACCCTGGGGGAACATGAATTTCCAGAAAACTAAAAAAATCAAGTATTATTTTTAGCTCACCTGTGCTGAAAGCTCAAGTGAGCTTTTCTGATCACAGTTTGTCTGTTGTCCGCCTATCCGTCCGTCTGTCTGTCCGTCTGTAAACTTTTCACATTCTTCTCTAAAACAACTTGGCCAATTTCAACCAAATTTGGCACAAAGCATCCCTATGGAAAGGTGATTATAAATTGCAGAAATGAAAGACCGATCTTTATTTAAAATGGAGAAAACCTCGAAACTGTAGAATAAAGGGGGTGCATTTTAAAAAATCTTCTCAAGAACTACTGAGTCAAATTTTAACGTAATTTAGCATAAATAATCCTTATGGAAAGGAAAATATAAATTGCAAACATTATGGGCTAATTCTTTTTCAAATTTGAGTAATTAAAGAAAATAAAAATAAAGAGATAATCGCGGTCAATCCGATTATACCTTCGGGTTCGGTATTCCATATCGAAAACGAAAGTTCTTTGTTTGAAGCAGCGATGTTTGACGCATGACAAACGGGTCAAACTGACAAAGATGAATTTGCTTGTTGTGAAACAGTTTACGTGCGAAGGAATACTTGAAACATGCAAAATATATTTGTGCCGATTAAGTGAAGTGAATTGAGGTTAAATATTTCAATGCGTTGACATTTTAACTTATGACGGTAGTTTTAAAGCTTGTTTTGATTTTCGTTTCTGCTTTTTAACTTGAGGGAAACTATCGCCTGTATTTTGGAATTTTTACGTATCAAATCAAATATAGACTTCGGTAAATCAGACAGCTGATTGTTTTCCTGCACAAAATGAGCAAAGTCGGATGCACTAACAACATATTATATTATAAATTTATAATTACTATACATAATTGGTAATTCGGTACGATCTCTACGTAATGGTTGATTAATGCAACGTGTTTTGTTAAGATATGCTTGGCATTTTCAGTCTAAACGGATAGATTGTTTTCGCTGCTAGAAATATATAGGTATATATATTATGAAAAATAAATTGTGCTCTTTCTTTGTTTAAGTGCATGTTTCTTCTGTTTTAATTGTTTACAATGTTCTCTTTGCTAACCATATTTGAATGTCAAGTTACGAATTATAAACAAGATACATACCTTTGGTCACAGAGCTGAGGCCATGCTTTTGTTCATTCACATTTTAAATGCTGAATAGGAAATACCAAGTTTAAAAATCTTAAGTTGAATGTAATAAACTCTTGTGAACAAAAATTGACTCAAACCTAGCAGAATTGTGAGCTCTGAATAATTGCTTATAATTCTACGATTGACGCTGAAATTTTGATTGATCACTAGAAATGTCTCGCTAAACGTTAAATACTTGTACAGAAAAAATTAAAAGGATGATATGCTGTGACTACTTTCTGGGGCCACCTCCTTATACAATGAATTATATGAAATCTACAACAATTTTGATGGTTTTTCAGACACAATTAAATAAAAACGACCTCTTTAAAACAGTTTAAAACATTACTGTTACGGAGATAAATGTATTTTCGCTATTCTTAAGAAAATATTACGTCGGAAAATCATCTTGATTTGTAGGCATTTGTTAACGTTGTTTTTGAATAAAGATGAAAATAAAGGGTGGGCCTTAGTTAAATAGAATATAGGCATTTTAGTCGGAAGCTAATTGAGAGGGGGGCTAGGCCTTATCAGAAATCTTGACAAGCCAAAAAAAAAAACCCCGGATTTTGAGTACGGCTATGTCTAACTTTGAAAAAAAAGGGTGGGGGGGCTTAGCCCCCGCGCCGGTTCCGACGCCTCTGCATTGATTATAATAGCTCTTTGACATATCACATTTTTCATTCGAGTGTATTCATCGATCAAGTGAGTAAGGTTATAAAACCCAACACGAGTTCACGCCTGGAAAACAACAATCGTTTATAATGCGGAAGACCAATTAAATTTTTGAATGATTTTAATTTGAGCGCATTGAGGTATAATTTTCTTCTTTTACATATAGGATTTTTTTAAAATAAAATACAATAACTAGCTAGTAGTTGAAGACGAAATGTACCTATATGCATGCTCTCATATATTTTGATCGCTTTTTAGCTCACCGAGACGAAGTCGGGGGGAGCTTATGCTATACCCTCGGCGTCGGCGTCCGGACCTGGTTAAAGTTTTTGTTGCAGGTCCTGTATCTAAGTTATTACTAGTCCTATCTTCACCAAACTTGCATGGATGATGCATCTGGACCTACTTATGGACTTGAGAGACTTGGATGCTGAATCTGGGCCATGAGTTTCAGATGCTGGAGGAGGTTAAGGTTTTTGGAGCAGGTTAAAGTTTTTGGTGCAGGTGCCCTTTGATAGCAATTTCTAAGTTACTACTGGTCCTAACTTCACCAAACTTGCATGGATAGTGCATCTTATGATACTGATGCACCAGACAGGCTTGAATGCTGAATCTGAACCATAGGTTTTAGATGCTGGAGGAGGTTAAGGTTTTTAGAGCTGGTTATAGTTTTTGAAGCAGGTGCCCTTTAATGATTATTTCTTAGTTTTTACTGGTCCTAACTTCACCAAACTTGCATGGATGGTGCATCTTATGATACTGATGCACCTGACAGGCACGAATGCTGAATCTGAGCCATATGTTTCGGATGCTGGAGGAGGTTAAGGTTTTTAGAGCTGGTTAAAGTTTTTAAGCAGGTGCCCTTTCATGATTATATCTTAGTTATTACTAGTCCTAACTTCACCAAACTTCCATGGATGGTGCATCTTATGATACTGATGCCCCTGACAGGCATGAATGCTGAATCTGAGCCATAGGTTTCGGATGCTGGAGGAGGTTAAGGTTTTTAGAGCTGGTTAAAGTTTTTGAAGCAGGTGCCCTTTCATGAATTTATCTTAGTTATTACTAGTCCTAACTTCACCAAACTTGCTTGGATAGTCAGTCTGATGATACTGATGCACCTGATGCTGAATCTGAGCCATTGGTTTCGGATGCTGAATGAGGTTTAGTTTTTTGGAACAGGTTACATGTTTAATAAATAATAGTACTATTTCAAACTTGCTTAGTTAGTTTAACTTTAACATAAATGAATCGCAGAGGTAGCTTCAGATGCAGAGCCTGATCTCCATTATCAAGGATGCTAAAAAATATATGTTAGTTATTACTAGTCCTAACTTCACCAAACTTGCATAAATGGTGCGTCTTATGATACTGATGTACCTGACAGGCATGGATGCTGAATCTGAGCCATATGTTTCGGATGCTGGAGGAGGTTAAGGTTTAAAGACCTGGTTAAAGTTTGTGGAGCAGGTGCCCTCTGATGATTATATCTTAGTTATTATTGGTCATAACTTCACAAAACTTGCATGGATGATGTGTCTTGTGATACTGATGCACCTTACAGGCTTGAATGCTGAATCTGAGTCATAGGTTTCGGATGCTGGATGAGGTTTAGTTTTTTGGAACAGGTCACATGTTTTATAGATATTAGTACTATTTCAAACTTGCACAGTTGATTTAACTTTAAAATAAATGAATCGCAGAGGTAGCTTCAGATGCAGAGCCTGATCTGCATTATCAAGGATGCTAAAAAAATCTCCTACCTCTCTTAAACCTGCTTGATAGATGTGTTTGTTGTTAAATGATATAACATGATTCCTATGATATAGTATTACATGTATATGATATGATACACTATTGTTTTATATGATACATATTATATCATATTGTAAAAAGTTATATGATACAATAAGATATAATATCAATTTTTTTGTACATTATGATATGATATTGTGTCATGTTATTGTTATGTATAGTATTGTATATTATGATACGATATTGTATAATATGATATTGTATTATATATTTAAAATTTTATCACATGATTTTATTTCATATGATATTGCAATATGTAATATTGTATCATATGATACGATATTGTATAATATATAATATCATATGATATGATATTGTATAATATGATACTTTGTTTATATGATATATTATTATATCATATGAATTGTATTATATGATATTGTAATATATAATGTTGTATCATATGATACGATATTGTATAATATGATATTGTATTATAAAATATTATTTTATCACATGATATTTTATCATATGATGCAATGTTGTATCAAATCATATGATTCAATATCATATTATGTATCAAATATGATACAATATCATACAATACAATATCATACTATATTATACAATATAATATCATATGTTACAATATTGTGATGTATTATGTGATATGATATTGTATCATGTAATACTATATTGTATCATATATTATATAATGATATTGTATTATGTGATCAAATACAATAATGTATGACATGATACAATGTCATATCATATGTTACAATATTATATTGCATCATTATTAATTACAGTATTATATTGTATTACATGATGCTATATTGTAAGTATCACAGGATGCAATATCGTATTTTATATTATTGTATTGATAAAAATTGTATCTTATAATACCGTATGAAATTAGCATGTGATTATCATACAATTTTTTAACATATGATTTACGATATTGTGTCGAAACAGTTTACATGAATATCCAAGATCATTAACTATGATTTTCATATAATATGATAAAGGTGGTCTCATAAAGGTGATGCCTCAAAAAGGTGATGTCTCGTATCGGTGAGCTTTGTAATCTGTGATTACCTATGTTTAAAGTGAGGGGACAGAACTAAAATAAAGGGAATTGGAAAACCCCTACCAAATATTTAGTTTTATATCTTGCATAGGATCTTGCTTTTGGTAAAAATGGTATTTCATAAGGGTACAATGTCAAACATTAAGTGTATGAAAATAAGTGTAAAATTTGGATACTTTATGGTATTCTTTTTTTGTTTTTCTACCGAGGGGCGATAGCCTTTGTTGCGCAGGTGAGCGATGTGTTTACTTTATGTAAAGTATGACCCATTTTGGTCATTGCAATCCCCAATCATGGCCTTGCTTCATAAATTGGGAGACTTTATAATCGCCCCGATTATAATTACATCTTGATCAAAATCATATTGCATAAGTCGTGAAACATGTATACAGTGTGAGTTATTTGCTTTTCAGGCATTGGAATTGGAGAAAATATCTACCCAATCAAAAGACTTACAGGAACAGGTTACTAATTTAAAACAGGATAACACCGAGTTGAAGCAAAAAACAGCTGAACAGGAATTACAACTCAATTCTGTAAGAAATTTGTTTTCAGGTGATTCATTACATCAGCACTTGTTTTTGTTGTTGTCAAAAACTTCACATTTTTTAAATCAGAATCTACTAAAGCCATGGAGGCTCATATGTGATTCAGGTTTTGAAATCCGAAAGGATAATAGCGTACAATGCCTGTCGAATCACCCCCCCCCCTATGATATTTAAACGACTTATGTAAATATCATAAAAAGGAATCTTACATTTGAAGGTGTGCATCAGTACATGTATAATATAGAACTTCATTATCTGAACATTAACAAACATACATTTATACTTTTCTAATTATTTTCATTCCTATGTTTATTTTCTTAACAGTACAATGTTATCTCAAACAATCTTTGACTGTGCTAGCACTATTGTTTATTTAACGTTATTTGGAATGGGCAAGAACATTATGTACGACATTTTGCCGGTATCTGAAAGTTTCAAATGGTTTCCAAAATATTTGTAGATCTTTCACATAAAAAAAATAAAAAATAAAGTTTTACTGAAAAGGAAGCAAAAGCACAAAAATAAACAAATCCACTATGATTCGAACACCCTCTAAGACGAGAGGTACTGTCTACAATCCTCCACCTATCACACTGAGCTACGTTGACACATATCAATCTACTGTCTATAAATTTAATAGTTTGACAATTATAAATGAGTTTTTGTGAAAACGAGGAATTTTGACCCATAATGGGTCTCAGACTCCACTTTAATCAATCAATACTAAAAAAGAATGAAAACTTATTCTTTTTATAAAATTACTTTAAGAATGGAGGCTAGACCCATTCATACCTAATAATTGCAAACTAGCAAGTAAATGATCTAGATTTAGGCACAAATCGTCGTGTGACTTAATGTGGAAAGCTATATCTCTTGTGTTTATAGAATGAAAACGTGCTATTGACATGTATCGTGAAACTTATTGGCGGCAATGCATATATATTGTATACAAGCCAAGAAGTCAATCGCAGCATTGAAATCTATAATAATAATTGTAAGAGAGGGAAGAATAACTGTAGTGATTCTTCACATGATATTCAACTAAAATGAAAGCAATTTTAAATTGTATTAAAAAAATTAATACTTGGTTACGTTTTTTATAACCAAGAGAAAACTAGGAAATAAAATTTTGTTCACAAAACAGCTAGCAAACAGCCTAGTCAATTGCTAAACACAAAACGAAGACAAGAATTGTTCTTCATGCAATTTTGTTTAATTCTTAAGAGTTATTCCAATTCCAATCAACAAATATAGAAATGTTACAGATGTTGTTTATGGTCATTGATTATTATCTGAAATGCAATACATGTAATACTACAAGATCAGAAGACCAAAGTCAGAAATGAGAAAACAAACTCTTACATGATAATGCTCCTGCATATCTTTAAAAGCACACACCTATCAAATCATTATAATTGAATATATAATTCAGCAACTGGATCATCATCCATTTTCACCAGATTTATAAAAATCTGGTGTTTAAGGCCTCCTGGATCAAATAGCATGAGCTTTCAAGATCAATATTTGTCTGTTGTTGTGTCATTGTGATAAGCTTTGCACATTTTCATCTCCAGAACCACTGGACCAAATTCAGCTTAACTTTATAGCACAAAGTAACTAAGCCTTGTAGGATTTGCTTTCAATTTTGTTCAAATTAGGGCCATTTTTAGTCCCCTTCAAAGGGGAGATTACTGGGAAAGAGTGAAGATAGGATATAGAGATTTAAAAATCTTCTTTTTAAGAACCACTGGGATAATTTCTTTGGGGAAATTAAAGGCTTTTAATTTTTAAAATGAAGGTTTAAGTCCCATTAAAAGGGGAGATGAGTAGGAGGAGAACAGACTTTGGCTGTGCTCCTTACAACTTTTGGATTTCGTTATATTAGACTGGATAGCATCTAGCTGATGAGATTTATGGCAAATGTTACAAAGGTGAGCAATATGGCCCACTTGTTTCTTGTTTCTAATCCCTTAAACTGAAAAAATGGCAATTTTGATGAGGTTTGCACTTTTTTCCCGCTCTTGATTCAGCGGTTTATATCCTATATATAAACAATTATTTAGGATATTGTTGAGAACTGCAATGCTAAACATGTGATATGACTATAAAATCATCCTGTTAGAAAAGGGACTTGAGAATATCCATGGGGAAAATGGATATTTATTTATACAGGATTTACATGTATCATATTATATTGTCCAGATATTTTGTATTATGACTCCATTAAGCTGATGTTATTATGCCTATTGTTGCTCAGGTGAGCGATGTGCCCATGGGCCTCTTGTTTTTTAAAGCTGTCAAGTTTGGTTACAACTAATAAGGAACTGGAAAATGTCATTGAAAGAACTAAATGTGAACTTACAACTGTGAGAGAAAATTTAGCACAACAGGTATTATTATATATTATAGACAATTTCTTTATTATATTTTTATTTATTTTATTATAAACATCAAATATGTTTGTACTTGATTTGATATTTTAATTAAGCTTCGACTTATGGTTTTTAAAAGAGCATCTTTTTTGTTTAATTGTTCATTAAGGAGGAGATTGGCGAGGTGAAAACTAAGGAGTTGCAGTCATTGATTCAGGAAAAAGTACTGGAGTCGGAAAAGCTGCAAAAGGCAAAACTGGTAATAGACTCATGTCTTGTTGACTGCAGTGATCTACCACCATTTACATCATACCAATTATAATTTTGATTTTTAAAATAGTTGTTAGGAATTTTGCAAAAGGTATAGACTAAGTTGTTATTGAATTGATGAATAATAAAATAACTCTATTTAAATTTTCGTTTTTGAAAAAAAAAACCTTATTCGCGGGTATGTTAAGGCTGCCCGATTGATTTCAGTGATATGTAGAAAGTCACTTGTCTGTCCTTCATAAGATATGACATCATAGTTAATTTTGACGTCACGATCTGCATTCCCTTCGATCATTCTGAGGGAATGTATCGTGACGTAATAAGTGCATTTTATTTTACATTATAAAATCGCACGATTCCTTTATATTGATGCTGTTTTAAATACTAGTGATACTAAATTCAATATTACCGATATTGAGTATCAAAATATTAACAGTTAAAAAGGTTCGAATTAGGTACGATACATTTTTCGATATAAATTTAGCTTCGAACAGCCTTAACATGGCCGCGATGTCCCTCATATGGATCTCTGCTCCAATAAGTGCTAAGTTTTAGTCTTTCATTGAGTGTTGCTTAAAAAAAGCCCTTAAAAGTTCATTACACATAACACTTCTAGTCCCCATATTTCTTGATAATCAGATTGTCTGTATTTAACATAACATATATCAAAAGTCAGCCATTGCAAAAAGAAAGTGAAAATAAAACAATGAATGCAATCTAGAATAAAAAATGAAAATCCATGAGTACTTTTTTGGATTTTAATGCAATTGATGTTGTGATTCATATATTTACTTTACACTATGAGAACATAGCATATTTAAGTCAATACCATCACAGAGGAACAATCCTTCATCTGTATGTGTTGCCATGAATCCATGGAGGAATATCCCTCCATCATTACACAATAATAAACATCAACTAGAACCATCTCATTGCAAAGCAACGACTTGGTATTCCATCGCAGCTGCGTCATACTTGTGACGTAACACAAAATTTATACCTGGTCATGATACAATGTTAGATTAATAAACCCTTAGTAAAAGAGACAAATGCTTTTTTTAAATAAAAATAAGAATTGTTTCATGGTTATATCTTTGTGAAATACAATTGCTCTCGAGCCATATACATTATAGCTAATTGATATTCTATCGATATTTTGTGTTATTATATCCCTAATAATACATAATGCCTTATTGGGTTAATGCGATTCATGCTCAGAAATGTAATTTATCGTATTTATTGTATTGAATGTGTGAACATATCGGTTCCATTTCGATTATTTCTAGAGGAGCATCAGTTCATTGTTATTGTTATGTCTTTTCCCTATAATAATATAATGTAAAATGATTTTGGTATAAAAGCCAGATGGTGATGTATAAGTGGTTGTTGAAAATTGAAAAGCTGGAATATGTGGAGGGATAACAAAGATATTTCTTTTGTTGTTTAATTGCCCCATTTAAAACGGGTGAGTTTCTTTCTGACCCTTTGGGATGGGGGATGGGAGGTTGTTTTAAATGAAACAAGAATACTGGCCATCTAGTTTATCTATGAAAACATACATATAAACCTTTCTTGAAAGATGACAAATATGGGAAAATTATTTTGACAAAATTATAGGTTTCATAGTCCTTTTTGAAAGATTTCAGGTAGAGATGTGATAGTCATTACGATATTTTAATTTGATTTTTTTTATTCCAGAATTAAACTTTATTGCATTTATGAGATTCCTTGACAGGTCTGTGTATGGGCTATGGTACTCAGGTGACCGTTATGGCCGTTTTGCCTCGTTTTGTTTCAGCTCAGCTGAGCTGAAAGCTCTAGTGAGCTTTTCTAAACACATTTTGTCTGTCGTCTGTATGTCTTTCTGTCCGTAAACTTTCACATTTTCAACATCTTCTCCAGAACTACTGGGCAAATTTCAACCAAACTTGGCACAAAAAATCCTTAGATAAAGGGGATTCAAAGTTATGAGAATTATGGACCACGCCCTATTTCAAAGATAGATAATTAGGAATTATTGAAAATTTTTGAGAAATTTTCAAAAATCTTTTAAGAAACTAATCAGCTAGAAAACTAAAACTTATGTGAAAGCATCTTCAGGTAGTGAAAAGTTGTGAAAATCATGATCTCGGGGGGTAGGGTGGGGCCACAATGAGGAGGGGTCAAATTTTTTTATACGAAAAAATAAAATAAAGTTATATTGTTTTAAAATCTTCTTCTCAGACACTAATCAGCAAGGAAAGCTGAAACTTGGATGGTGGCATCCT
>CM035813.1:47930332-47950332 GCA_020458035.1 Magallana ariakensis
TTCTCCACCATGACGTTAATTAGTCAGACCGCGTTCTTGGTTACCCCGTTCTGGAAACTTCTATTCATAAAACAAAAATCGCGCATTTAAAGCTGAACACCGCTCGTAAATAGGCACTGTCCGCCATATTTCTCTTTCATCACTGCTGTCCCTACAACCCTTATATAAGGGACAGACCTCTAAACAGTCAAAGTACTTCGCTGTAGAAGTCTCACCTGTGTGGACGTTACATCTTGCCTCGCCGTGTTACTCGGTCGCGATGAAATTATCAAATTTTACGCACTTTTTTCAAGATAAGAGAATACTAACATCAAATAAATTAGTCAATTCATTATTTACAAACAGAATATGAACATAGTTTAAGAAAGAAATGCATAAAAACCAAAGACGGCGAAAGGAATACTACATGTCGGCCACGAGTTTCGGGTGTGCAATCGGGTGTAACGAAATCGAAGGGTTTATATACCAGGTACCTGTGTGACGGTGCCTATTTACGAGCGGTGTTCAGCTTTAAGAAACGAATTGGTTCATTTTATTTATTCAACATTTGTCAAATCTCAATTCTTATGTATACCCGAAATAGGTTTCCAGGATATATATTCACTCTTTACATAATCATTCAATATTATTTCATTGTAAGTATATTTTTTGATGCAAACTCCCACTGACTTGGATCCGCCAAAGCGTGTCCACCACCTTACTCACGAATTTGCTATTTCGGGCTGGTTTATCGAAGATGAAAGTAGGTTTTTAATTTATCTTACAATAATTACTTATCAGGTAAAATTCAATTATAGCTTACGGACATCAACTCACACGTGTTCAAATGCCAAAGGTGTGAGCAGTTACTCGGGTGCAGGCATTTCGAAGTTTATTGGCAAAATGTCTTAAATTATAAGTATAGATATAAACATGATAAGTTTCTACATTACTTTCATGTAATACACAAATGTTAGTGTCTGACAAGTGATAAAATAACTCTTGAATGACAGAAACTGTAGTAATGTAATAGGATAAGTAACGATAATAAGCTTATTTAGATATTAAAATATGATGATAGAGTATGCTGGCAAAGGGAGGTCACTTATTTAGAAAGTGAAAGTAATACTTATGTATACCGATGTCTCATAATATTGTGCTACTACATGTATTGGTCAACATCATAATGATAATCCAATTAGAGCACAATATGAATCCCTTTAGCTGAGTACCACAATAGAAACGTTTAGGCATGTTAATTAATCCTATTCTGCATATGGAAAACGCATACTGGTATGTACACCACGTGAAAACCATCTAATCGAAAAGCTGGGTAAAACTAATACTTGCTAATGCGACCTGTAGACCTGTGCTGTATACCTAACTTCATACAAAGATCAGTTATTTGTAACATGCATGTATTTTCATGACTTTATTCTTTAAAACCCCTTCCACTCTTTTATTAGCTCACCTGAACCGAAGGTTCAAGTGAGCTTTTCTGATCACCCGTTGTCCGTCGTCCGTCCGTCTGTCCGTCTGTAATCTTTTCACATTTTCGACTTCTTCTCTAAAACCACTGGGCCAAATTTAACCAAATTTGGTACAAAGCATCCTTATGGAAAGAGGATTATAAATTGTTGAAATAAAGGGTACAGCCCTTTTTTAAAGGGAGATAATTGCGAAACAGTGAGTATAGGGTGTGTGTCTTTAAAAATCTTCTTCTCAAGAACCATTGCACCAGAAATGCCAATATTTACACAAAAGCGAGTGTATATAGAGAAGATTCTAAATTGTAAAAATCGTGACCCTCGGACCAAAACTGGGGCCCCAGGCAGGGTTCAAACTTTAACAAACAAATACATAGGAAAAATGTTTTAAAATCTTCTTCACAAGAACCATTGCACCAGAAATGCCAATATTTACACAAAAGCTTGTAAATATAGTGAAGATTCTAAATTGTAAAAATCGTGACCCTCGGACCAAAACTGGGGCCCTAAGCGGGGTTCAAAGTTTAAGATAGAAATATACATAGAAAATTGTTTACAAGATTTACATGATTTTTGTTCCATTTAATTTATTCAACTAAATTGTGCACCAAAAAACCCAACTGTTTCTCCCTGATTATTGACAACTTATGGCATAAGTATATAAGTTTGTTTAATCAAGAAATGACGGATGAATACGATAAGGTGTAAAAATTCACTAAACATTATTTTAGTTTATCGCTTACAGTTTATTTGGAGACCGTGCCCGATAAAAATCAAAATTAATATGTAAATTTATTTGTTGTCGGACACGGTCTCCAAAATGAATGTAAGCGATAAATGTATCTTGTGATTTTGTTGCAATATTGGTTTAGCATTATAGATACGGCATATACTGGTTCGCCAGCCATGATAACGCGTCATAGGAAAAAGCAGTGACGAGAAAAATTGCGATGGACTGCCGAAAAAATCTTTCGGAGAGTCAATAGATTTATTTTAAAAGTAAATCGGCTTTAATAGTTTTAAACAAAGAAAAAGAAACATATTTCGATTAAGTAAAACCTCTACAAAGTGTTAGCCTGAAGAAATCTCTGGAAGCCAGGCAACTGTATATTTATTTTACCTACTGGTTATGGAAAGTCCTTAACTTTAAAAAAAACCCAATTTCTACACTGACACGATCCCACTCTGTAAGTTAATAACTCCACATTTTATAAACACATAATATGTACAGACCATGTGCTAATTGTGTGTAGCCTGCGTGCATTCAATTTATATGTGCTTACTTATTCTTACCAGACCTTTACGAGAAAACGGAGCTAAATCAGATCGTTACCATCCTCAGCAGCCCCATAGATCAAGTTATAATGGGCATGGATTGGAATGGTACGAGCAGTCTAGTGCTCCGAGTCTGCTGACCCAATTATAACTTCCTCAACAATTAAAATATTTATACATTCCGATGTAAATTGATATTTACAATACCCACATAAACAATGTATTGTCAACGGTATCAATATGAATTTGTTCTTGTTAATTTGATATTCATGTTTAGTTCTTCTTAAACCTTCTTTCTTTGATCCGCCTCAATCTTCTTTCCGATTTATTTTAAGTGTGCGCATTTGCTGTGCGCGAAGCTGCAGTGAGTTTTCCCACTGTCATTGCGGTGGTAGTTACCTGTCCTTGAATTTCCTAACGGCAGCGTTTGGAATCAAGGGCAGGCTATCCAGTCTAAGATATGGCAGATCAACGCACGTGGTGTAGATTTATTTGTAAACAACACTACCATAGGTAATCTTGTTTCACACGGAAATTGAAATAAATAAAAGTATGTTTTATTATAATTAGGGAAACACTGTTAATGTGTTACACTCGTATACTAATGATGAACCCATGAAATTTGTTCAAAGACTGTTTGAAGCAGAAAAAAGTTAATTTATTTTTCAACTTTGAAATTTCTTCGATTTTTGTAACCATGATGAGTTATGATTCAGCGTATTACAAATGCATCACTAAGTATTTTATAAGGAAATATACTGAGTATACAATCACATGGTGATGTTAAAATTGCAAATAAAAATATAGTAGCATATGTGCGAATTTTGTTATACAAACCATTTTTTTATACTGATATTATTTGATATACGACTATTAATTGGTACAGAAATTTAAATTAATGATATCTATATTAAAGAAAATGTCAGCTCGACGCCTTTGTGGCCGTTCCGGCCTTTGATATGTATAGGGAAGATTCTAAATTGTAAAAATCGTGACCCTCGGACCAAAACTGGGGCCCCAGGCGGGGTTTAAAGTTTAACATAGAAATACATAGGAAAAATGTTTTAAAATCTTCTTCTTAAGAACCACTGCACCACAAATGCCAACTACGTTTTTTATAAGGAAATATACTGAGTATACAATAACATGTTGATGTTAAAATTGCAAATAAAAATATAGTAGCATATGTGCGAATTTACTTACACAAACCATTTTTATTCTGATATTATTTGATACATGTATACGACTATTGGTACAGAAATTTAAATTAATGATATTCTATATTAAAGAAATACTTGGGCACCAAGAGGGGTTCAAAATTTAACATTTTAAAAAATATATAGAAAACGTTTTTAAAAATGTTCTTCTCGGGAACTACAATGTTACAGTTTGTGGAATTACTATGCATGCATTCCTGGCTTATGTAGATTCTTAATTGGTAAAATCGTGACCCCCGAACTAATACTGGGGCCCCAAGAGTGGTCAAAGTTTAATATAGAAATATATAGGTAACATTAAAAAATCTTCTTCTTGAGAACTACAATGCTACAAGTTGTGACCTTGGATAATGTAGAAAATTAGTGACCCCTGGACTAATACTGGGGACCCAAGATGGGTTAAATATTTAATGTAGAAGTATATATGGAAAATATTTAAAAACCTTTTTCACGAGAACTACAATGATTCAATTTGTCAGATTACTACGTAAGCATCCTGAAATAGTGTAGATTCGAAATAATAAAAGCTGTGACCCTCGATCTAATACTGTGGCCCCAAGAGGGGTTCAAAGTTTAACATAGAAATATAGAGGGAAAATGTTTAAAAAGCTTTTTCTAGAGAACTACAATGCTTCAACTTGTGAGATTTCTATGCAAGCATCCTTGAATAATGTAAATGCTTAATTAATAAAGCTGTGACCACTGGACTAATACTGGGTCCACAAGAGGGGTTCAAAGTTTAACATTAATATATGGGAAATGTTTTTAAAAAGTTTTTCTCGAGAACTATTATGCTACAGTTTGTGAGATTACTATGCAAGGGTCCTCAAATATTGTAAATTCTAAATTGTTAAAGCCAACCATAAACCTCGGACCAATATTGGGGCCCCAGAAAGGGGTTCAAAGTTTAAAATAGAAATAGCATATGCTACGAAATAGAATGTTACAAGGAACTGTTGTTCAGGTGAGCGATGTGGCCCATGGGCCTCTTGTTTAGTTGAATAGCCATTTAAAGCACACATTTCAGCTTTATGGTGGTACAGAACACCTGTTTGCATATTGTGATTTACTCCCTATGGAAATAAACAATAAAGTATAAATAATATAATATTTTCCTCCAAAATAATGTTACCCAACAGTGAAGCACAATGAGTTATAGCGTTAACTATGTGTCTGTAGATAGTTCAAATCCTGCTGGTTTATTTTTTTATTTTCTACTTAAGTTTAATAAAATTTTAAAAACTTATTTATTATTTTTTTTTGCCAAATATATGTTTTGAAAATTTTTTATTTGAGCTTTTTTACAAGTGCTTTGACTTTTGGTGGGATGAAACTTTTTATTTGAGCCATTTGACAAGTGCTTTGACTTTCGGTGGGATAAACCATACTATGGTTTGCTCATCAAAACAAGTTGTCAAATATTGATAACCTTTTTATCTCAGATTCGCTACGAAAAGCTCATTATTTATTCGCACGCTTTTATATACATGTATAGGCATCAACCATTTCAAACTTTTCTTTCTTATTCTTATGCATAATCTAAAATCTCTTTCATAACTTAAGAAGCGCTTGCATAGTCAACTTGACATTTACCTTGTTTTTTTAGCGAAATAAAACGTAAATCAAAGTTCAATTTTGTTCCCTTTTGAGAAATAATGATGAACATTACAAATTAAGGTAAGAATAAAAAAAAAATACAAATTTTTGCCTGTAAACATCATATTCAAAGTACAGACACTCGCTTTAGAACAAACTTTACCAAGTGAACGCTAATTCAGGATTCGTGCATTTTATTTGTGTGTAACATTATAGAAAAAGAGTTACAATTTACCCATCGTAGCACATTCTTCTATTTCTATTAAAATGTCAACAAATGCATGCAACCAACCATCTTCGTATGTAAAATGTCTGTATCTTAATCACAACCGGAAATATATATCTTTTGTAGTCTATACATAATCGGTGGTTATGCGTGTGATCGATTACATGTAGCAGCCATGATTCATAGACTGTCAAAATCAGAAAGTTAAAAAAAAAAGTGTTGTTGCGTTCAATGTATTCATATACGTTAACTATATATGAGTAAATTCCGCTCACAGTCCAAGCTCTTGTTAAAACGATTTAATAAGTGATTATAAAGTACCAAAAAATTAAATTGCTTTAATAATGAGTAATGATTGAGCAATATTTTTTTCAATGTTAAATATTCAAAACCCAATAAATATGTACATGTATATTAGATAAAAATTTGCGTTTTTCAGTCAAAATCTACAAAATTCATTATTAAATATAAATTTTTAAAAATTCTATTAGAATACCATAAGTAAAACAGGTGCGCTAAACGACACTCAAACGATTTGACGCGAAAAGCCCCGCATTATATTATAACGTCATAAATGTAACGTTACATACCTATGACGTTCCGTATTTGGCAATTCAAACATTTACGATGGTAGCGAAAGGGTTAGGGTAATTAATAAAAACGCTTTAAAACACTTTTTCAGAAAGAGTTTAGTGCTAGGAAGTTTGTGTGTGTGTGTGTGTGTGTGTGTGTGTGTGTAACAATTAAGAAAAATATTGTCAAATTTTCGGGACAACCCGTCCCTTCTTCAGGACAACAAAGTAAAAACTACAAATGAAAGGAGAAAAACATATGAAAGGAGAAAATTTCCTTTCATTTCATTCTCCTTTCATTTGTAGTTTTTACTTTGTTGTCCTGAAGATATATATAATAAAAATTCACAGTGTCCGGCAATTATTATTAAAATAAAAAAAATAACACTATTCGTAAAACGTAAGCGCATTCGTTTTACGAATAGTGTTATTCTATATATATATATATATATATATATATATATATATATATATATATATATATATATATATATATATATATATATATACTCTTAAAAAAAAAAACTACTAAGACAAGCAAGATAAAAGGGTTATAAGATTATTTATATTAAATAAATAATTTAACATCACATGAATGTATCTGTATACTTGAATAAAATACTTCTTAAATTAAATCACATGAAGTTTTAAATGATCAATTTTAATAAGAGTTTCCTACACATCAAAAATTCAAGCTCACAAATGTTCAATATTTTGTATGACCACTGTTGGCATGAACAACGGCCTAGCAGCGTCTTCCTATTGATGACGTAATGTTTCTGACGTAATGTTTCTAACCAGTTGCCGGGGAATGTTGGTCTACTCTGTTTGCAACGCTTGCACAAGTTGTTGCAGCGACTGGGATGCAGGTTGCCGCTGTCTGACGCGTCTGTCTAGTTCATCCGAAAGATGCTCTATTGGGTTCAGATCTGGTGATATGGGGGAACAAGAAAAAAAAGAGTGATGTTGTTTGTCTGTAGGAAAGTTGTAGTAATTCTTGCTGTATGCGGTCTGGCATTGTCATGTTATAAAATTCTCCCATTATTTTGCATTATTGGAACAGTGTGTGGTTGCAGTATTTCTGGTTTTACATTAAAGACTCTCGCTACAGCTGTCTGAGATTCACCAGCTTCTAATCTACCAAAAGCATTGTTGCGCTGGGCTTCATTTAGACGTGGCATAATGTGCGAGTCTACGATCTAAAGAAGGAACCGATTTTTACATCGAAAACCCCTGATTTTTAAATGCCCAGAGGCGCAGTGTAGCATGATAAACATGCGTTGTCGATTTAAATTTGATTTTCATGAAAAACGAGTGAGTACAAATTGACCAAAATTTGGGACAGTCCTTTTAAATGACCTTTAATCAAAAAAACCAGTTTAAATTAAAAAAAGTCTTTTATTATTTATTTTCGAAAAATACAATTTAAACTGCAAAGTGTTAATAAATTATTTTTCAAGAAAAAAATGCGTTTCTTTTTTTGAAGTTTATATTCATGAACTAAATTTCCTTTGAAAACAATGCTTTGATTTGAATAATTATACTCCCGCTCCGAAGGAGAAAGGGGTATACTGTTTTACCATTGTGTGTCTGTCTGTCTGTAACAAAAAATTCTGTCGCATTTTTCTCAGCAACTATTCAATGCAGATGCTTGAAATTTTAACACGCTATTTGTTCAGGCATGCACTATATTTGGATATATTTTTGTATAAATCAGACTTCAACTTCTTGTTAAAGCAATGTGAGCTGCATTTTCATGTCAAATTTTTTTTTACGATAATGTTATTACATGTATTTTTAAAAATGACAAAAGATATAATGGGTTTTAAATGCCTGTTAGCCATATTTGTATGGGAAAAGCCGTAAAGAAGCCTTAAAATTGAATTATTGTCGTCCTGTACAAAAATTGATCTGCTTTATATTCCTTAGAAGAGAAATTTTTCCTCAGACAAAAAATGGTTTTTTCAAGTCTTATCTATTATTAAATTTTAAGCTACATGCAGATTTATCATAATAGCAGGTTTTTGCAGCAAAAGAAAATTCTAAAAAATACAGCTCATATTGCTTTAAATGAAGACTTTGTTTATTTTGAGCCTAAATATTCAAACAAATTTTCGTCAAAGATTTCTCAGCAACTATTTATTGCAGATGCTTGAAATTTTAATACACTTTTTGATTACGCATGCACTATCGTAGTATATATTTTTGTGCCAATCGGATGTCAACTTTCTGTTGAATGACGACTTTGTTTATTTTAAGCCTATATTTTCAAACAAATTTTCGTCAAAGATTTCTCAGCAACTATATATTGCAGGTGCTTGACATTTTTACACACTATTTGTTAAGGCATGTTATATAGTGAGATATATTTTTCTACCAATTGGACGTCAACTTCCTGTTAATGACAACTTTGTTTATTTTTAACCTTAATTTTAAAACAAATTTTCGTCAAAGATTTCTCAGCTACTCATATTTATCGCAGATGGTTAAAATTCAAACACAGTGCTAATTACGACTTTGCTTAATTTGCATATTCACATCAGAGCAGGGGTATTACTTGTGAACATTGGCTCACAGATAACTTGTTTACATTAAAGGTTTCGGTTATTTTAAAGTACTATTTTTACATCTATTAATTATGATTCCTCTTTTTTCTTACGGAAACTTGAAGTTAATTCATAGATTTATAGAAACAGCCAGACTGAAATCTACACGCCCCATTTATCGATTGGTCGATATCTATAAGGACTGAAACTGACAGGAAACTGACAGGACTGAAATATACATTCGTTTATTGATTGATCTAAACCTACATCCACTTAAGAAAAATCACTGCCTGCACGAAGTATTTATGATGATGTCATACTCAATTTTCCATAGGAGACGATTTGGCTGTTTCTTTTAACTAACATACTGATGTACATAAACAGTAATTTAGTGACTTTACTTAATTTTAACAACCAATTTATTAATTTGTTGAAAGAAAGATGTAAAAATAAACAATATAATGCTTTCTAAGATGATTCATGAGGGTTACGAAGGTAGCGATCACTGCAGAAAAAATTACTTTACCCACTAATGCGGGTTATGTATTCTGCAATGTGGCCACCTTCATATCCGGCATGAATCACCAAAGAAAGCATTTTATTGTTTAAATGTCTTTTCAGCGATGACTTACCATTTATGATTTGCTTAGGTCAAAACACTGTTTGGCTTAAGTAAGTGCAAGTCTTAGTATAATGGTTTGGGGCATTGATCAACACCCAAATGTCAAAGAAGTTTTCTATTTTTAAAATAAGTTTATGCTAGTATAAGCAAAAATAAGATATTAGATTTTAAAAAAACCCATTTCTGCCCTCCCCTACATTTTATTCTGTAGGACATAATGTCATTACAACCAAAATTATATCTACACTGACCTGGTCTATTTTCCAGTCCAGAAACGTTGAGGAATCATGCTTTTGATTGCGCTATTATAAACCATTAGTTTTTATGCCCGTTTTTAAAATTGCAGAAATGTTTGGAAATTGAAGTTGAAGTGCTGAGAAAAAAAATTGAAGAAGATAAATCCACGAAAGATTCATATGAGAAAGAAGTAGAAAATCTTAATGCCACTCTTCTCAAAGAAAGATTAGATAGAGAACAGGTAAATATTAGCACATTTATTGTAATACATGTAATTTAATGCAATATTTCATCATTCTATCTAAATTTTTTTTAGTTAATTAAAAGTATATAGCTTTTCGATGTTTACTTTGACCAGGTAAAAAACGTTTTATACACACACACACGCACAGTACACGCAACGTTATTTTTTACAAAATAAAAGATACGATAAGATTCTCACATGATAGGATAAGATAAACGCACGATAGAACAGTATGCACGCACGAAATAAAAGGATTGATACATGAAAGGAAAGAATAAACGATGTTTTTAGCTCACCTGAGCTGAAAGCTCAAGTGAGCTATTCTGATCACCTTTTGTCCGTCGTCCGTCTGTCCGTCCGTCCGTCTGTCCGTCTGTCTGTCTATCCGTCTGTAAACTTTTAACATTTTGAACTTCTTCTCTAAAACCGCTCGGCCAATTTCAACCAAATTTGGCACAAAGCATTCTTATGGGAAGGTTAATATAAATTGCAAAAATGAAAGACCGATCTTTATTCAAAGCGGAGAAAACCTCGAAACTGTAGAAAAAAGGGGGTTGCATTTTTAAAAATCTTCTTCTCAAGAACTACCGAGTCAAATTCAATGTAATTTAGCATAAATAATCCTTATGGAAAGGAAAATATAAATTGCAAAAATTATGGGGTAATTCTGTTTCAAATCTGAGTTATTACGAAAATAATAATAAAGGAAAGGCGTGTTTCAATCAGTTTATAGCTTCGGGTTCGGTATTCCATGAGCATGATAGTCTTGGTAAAATGGGTAAGCAAACGCGGGCCGGGGCAAAACAAAAGATTGGCAGTTATTAATATGCCAATCTCATTAAAATGTTGAGGATAAGTTACGGACCAGTATAATTGTATTCGCTGTAAATATTGCTGCAAAACAATGCGTATTATGGAATTGACGATTGCCGATCTGCCCCGGCTTTTATTTTGCCCCGGCCCGGGTTTGCCCACCCATTTTACCAAGACTCGTGTTTAAGATAAACGGGTCGATCTGAAAATGATGAAATAGTTTGTTGTGCAACAGTTCGCGTACGAAGGGGATCTTTGAAACATGCAAAATACATTGGAGTAAATTGAGGTGAAATATTTCAATGCGTTGACAGTTTTCACATATGACGGTGGTGTTAGCTTGTTTTGATTTTCGTTTCGTTTTCATTATCTATGCTTTGTAACCTGGGAACTATCGCCTGTATTTTGTAAATTTTTAGCTCACCTGAGCTGAAAGCTCAAGTGAGCTATTCTGATCACATTTTGTCCGTCGTCCGTCTGTCCGTCTGTCCGTCTGTAAACTTTTGTACATTTTGATCTTCTTCTCTAAAACCGCTCGGCCAATTTCAACCAAATTTGGCACAAAGCATTCTTATGGGAAGGTGAATATAAATTGCAAAAATAAAAGACTGATCTTTATTCAGAGCGGAGAAAACCTCGAAACTGTAGAAAAAGGGGGGTGCTTTTTTAAAAATCTTCTTCTCAAGAACTACTGAGTCAAATTCAATGTAATTTAGCATAAATAATCCTTATGGAAAGGAAAATATAAATTGCAAAAATTATGGGGTAATTCTGTTTCAAATCTGAGTTATTACGAAAATAATAATAAAGGAAAGGCGTGTTTCAATCAGTTTATAGCTTCGGTTTCGGTATTCCATGAGTCATGGTAAAATGGGTAGGCAAACCGGGCCGGGGCAAAACAAAAGATTGGCAGTTATTAATATGCCGATCTCATTAAAATTTTGAGGATATGCTACGGACCAGTATATTTGTATTCGCTGTAAATATTGCTGCAAAACAATGCGTATTTTGGAATTGACGATTGCCGATCTGCCCCGGCTTTTATTTTGCCCCGGCCCGGGTTTGCCCACCCATTTTACCAAGACTCGTATTCCATACTTCTAAAACGAGGTTCTTTGTTTAAGATAAACGGGTCGATCTGACAATGATGAATTTAGTTTGTTGTGCAACAGTTCGCGTACGAAGGGGATCTTTGAAACATGCAGAATACATTGGTGCCGATTTTGTGAAGTAAATTGAGGTTAAATATTTCAATGCGTTGACAGTTTTCACATATGACGGTGGTGTTAGCTTGTTTTGATTTTCGTTTCATTTTCATTATCTATGCTTTGTAACCTGGGGCTATCGCCTGTATTTTGTAATTTTTACGTATCAAATCAAACAGAGACTTCGGTAAATCAGACAGTTAACTGTTAACCTGCGCAAATTAAGCAAAATCTGATGTATTAAAAGAGTACTAAAATACTATTCATTCTATCGGTAATTCGGTATGATCTTTTGCGTAATAGGCCTATTAGATTAATGCAATGTGTTTTGTTGAGATGATTAGCATTTTCTCGAATTTATTCATAAGTTTAAATAGAGTTTAATATCGCTGACGGAAATATGTAGGCATATATTTTGAAAAATAAATTTTGCACTTTATTTGTTATAGTGCATATGTTTCTTGTGTTTAATTGTTTACAATTTCTATTTACTAACCATATTTGAGTGTTCATCTTCGAATTATAAGCAAAATACAGAGATTTGCTCACAATTCTATGTACACAGATCTGAGGCCATTCTTTTTTTCCACTTTAAATGCTGAATAGGAAATACAAAGTTAAAATTCTTAAGCTGAATGTAATAAACTCATGTGAACAAAATATATTACTCAAGCCTAGCAGAATTGTGAGCTCTGTATCTTGCTTATAATTCTACGATTGACGCTGAAATTTTGGTTGATCATTAGAAATGTCTCGCTAAATATTAAATACTTGTACAAAAAAATGAAAGGATGATATGCTGTATATAACTACTCTCTGGCTCCTCTTTATACAATGGATAATGTGAAATCTACATCGTGATAGTTTTTCAGACACGAGTAAATAAAAACGACACCGTTAAACAATTTCCATAGTTCTGACACATTTCTGTTGCGGGGATAAAGGAATTATCGCTATTCCTAAGAAAATATTACAGCGGAAAATTATCCTGGTCTGTAGCCATTTTTTTTTTTTGAATAAAGATGAAAATAATGGGTGGGCCTTAGTAAAATAGAGTGATGTGCCTGTCAATACTGTAACATTGATTTTTATAGCTTTTTAACATTTCACGTGACAACAATTTTCATTCCAGTGTATTCATCAATCAAATGTGAGTAAAGTTATAAAAGTCACACGAGTTTACGCCAGGTAAACAACAGTCATTTAATTATAATGGAGAAGACAAATTAAATTTTTGAATGTTTTTAATTTGAGGAATTGAGCGGATTGGGGTACAATTTTCTTCTTCACATCTATAGGATTTTTTTTAAATAAAATGCAATAACTATTATATGATATTTAAAAAAAATTACAATAACTAGTAAGTAGTTGAGGAAGAAAATGTACCTATATGCTCTCATATATTTTGATCGCCTTTTAAAGGGGGAGGGGGGGCAGAACGAAAATATAGGGAATTGAAATGGTGTACCCCTACCAAATGTTTAGTTTTATATCTTGCGTAGGATTTTCTTATTCTGGGTAAAAATAGTATTCCATAAAGATACAATGTCAAAGATTACGTGTATGCAAAAATAAGTGTAAAATTCGAATACTTTACAATATTTATTTTTTGTTATTCTACTTAGGGGCCATATGGCACAATATCTTTTGAACGCCCATTGTTGCTCAGGTGAGCGATGTGGCCCCATGGGCCTCTTGTTACGTATCAAATCAAACAGAGACTTCGGTAAATCAGCCAGTTAACTGTTTACCTGAGCAAATTAAGCAAAATCTGATTTATTAAAAGAGTAGTAAAATACTATTCATTCTATCGGTAATTCGGTATGATCTTTTGCGTAATATTAGATCCCCTAATGCAATGTGTTTTGTTGAGATGCTTAACATTTTCTCGAGTTTATTCATAAATTTAAATAGAGTTTAATATCGCTGACGGAAATATGTAGGTATATACATGTATATGATTCATTTTGAAAAATAAATTGTGCACTTTATTTGTTATAGTGCATGTTTCTTATGTTTAATTGTTTACAATTTCTATTTACTAACCATATTTGAGTGTTAAGCTTCGAATTATAAGCACGATACAGAGATTTGCTCACAATTCTATGTACACAGATCTGAGGCCATTCTTTTTTTCCACCTTAAATGCTGAATAGGAAATACCAAGTTAAAAATCTAAAGCTGAATGTAATAATTTTTAACTCATGTGAACAAAATATGACTCAAACCTAGCAGAATTGTGAGCTCTGTTTCTTGCTTATAATTCTACGATTGACGTTGAAATTTTGGTTGATCATTAGAAATGTCTCGCTAAATGTTAAATACTTGTACAAAAAAATTAACAGATGATATGCTGTATATAACTACTCTCTGGGGCCCCCTCTTTATACAATGAATAATGTGAAATCTACATCAATTTTGATAGTTTTTCAGACACGAGTAAATAAAAACGACACCGTTAAACAATTTCCATAGTTCTGACACATTTCTGTTGCGGGGATAAAGGAATTATCGCTATTCCTAAGAAAATATTACAGCGGAAAATTATCCTGGTCTGTAGCCATTTTTTTTTTGAATAAAGATGAAAATAATGGGTGGGCCTTAGTAAAATAGAGTGATGTGCCTGTCAATACTGTAACATTGATTTTTATAGTTCTTTAACATGTCACGTGACAACAATTTTCATTCCAGTGTATTCTTCACTCAAATGTGAGTAAAGTTATAAAAGTCACACGAGTTTACGCCAGGTAAACAACAGTCATTTAATTATAATGGAGAAGACAAATTAAATTTTTGAATGTTTTTAATTTGAGGAATTGAGCGGAGTACAATTTTCTTCTTCACATCTAAAAGATATTTAATAAAATGCAATAACTATTATATGATATTTAAAAAAATTACAATAACTAGTAAGTAGTTGAGGAAGAAAATGTACCTATATGTTCTCATATATTTTGATCGCTTTATAAAGTGGGGGAAGGGGGTGGGGCAGAACGAAAATATAGGGAATTGGAAGTTAACAGTGTACCCCTACCAAATGTTAGTTTTATATCTTGCGTAGGATTTTCTTACTCTGGGTAAAAATAGTATTCCATAAAGATACAATGTCAAAGATTACGTGTATGCAAAAATAAGTGTAAAATTCGAATACTTTACAATATTTATTTTTTGTTATTCTACTGAATACATATGGCACAATATCTTTTGAACGCCCATTGTTGCTCATGTGAGCGATGTGGCCCCATGGGCCTCTTGTTTGATAAACTTGCGATTTCAACTCATTCAGAAACAGTTTATATCGCCAAAACTTGGTGACTATCTCTGTGGCGCAACGGGTGTAGCGTCGGTCTACCAACCCGCAGGTCCCGAGTTCGAATACTGCAGAGATTTTTATTTTTTATGAAGAACGGTAAAATTTAAAAAGTTGATTTTCCCCCAAAATAGAAAGTTTTTGTGTTCATTTTCAAGTCGAACACATACTAAAAATCCATATCTTCAAGTTTTATAGAAGTATGGACTTGTATGCAAAACTTTTTTCGGGTGTGTGGAGGATCCTTAAGAATGAACACGTAAGAATCAAGATATACGTGGAAATTCTTGTTAAATTATTAACAAAGTCCGACTTGTTAATCATTGCTGCATCATTTATAGAATGTATAAAAATGACCAGTTAATTTTTATATAAATACATAGAAAATGTTGCATTAATAACGAATTATTTTACATACAAATGAAATATATTTTTACGCAGATACGTACACTCCGCTTTCGATTTGTTGAGTATACCGCACGTCCCTAGCTGATCGCTGAGAACGTTTTAGCCAGAGCTCAAATCCGATTGAATTAAAATACTCTTTTTCTAAATAAATATGAATTATATAATAGATAAATTTATTAATTATGGAAAAATGATGCATTAAAAATGAATTATATTACATACAAGATAATGTATACGCAGATACACACTATGTGTACGATTTAATATATTCGATTTACAGGTAAATATATCACTTTGATTGTAACAAATTTGATAGTGTACATTAATTTTTCTTTCCAACTGCATACAAATATGATTTACATGTTATATTGTTTAAATTTGATATAAATAAGAAATTAGTATCATGATAGAATGATTGATTATATTTTACATTTTTTGTTTGATAAATTATCGTATACGGCGCACTGAACGATTTTTTATTTTGAAATAAATTAACTTGCTTATGAAAAGGCAAGAATAAATTAACACGATAGGATAAACAGAAAAACTTTTACAATTAAACGATACACCTGATAGGATTAACGCACGATAAAATAGGATAAACGCATTGTAGAACAGAATACAATCACGATAAGATAGGATTGATACACAAAACGATTATATAGGATTGTAAAAAATAACGTTGCGGGTACTGTGTGTGTATATATATATATATATATATATATATATATATATATATATATATATATATATATATATATATATTCAATGTATATTTCCCCTTTTGTTTGCATTGGAAATCTGCGACGTTCAATTTTCTTTTGATACACTTTGCTAATTCATGCGCCGCGAGCACAAATATAAACGTCACCACATGTTTTGAGTATATTTATTTTTTTAAGATTAACTGAAACGTTCAACCTTACATAACCAATTTGATATGTACTTTTGAAAAATAATCATTAAATTATATCTACAACTTAATTAAAAAAAATTTCTCTACACAGTTTAGGGCACTTTATTTTTAGTCGTGTAAGCGTAGTAAATAATATGTTAAGATGACTGTTCCATGTATGTTTCATATCCTTGACTGAGAGCGTACTTAATGGCTTTAAAATGTCAATACACATAAATTTCATACAAGAAAAACATCAGTATGATTACAAATATAAGCATTGAATGCTTATTTTTGGATGTCGTCGGTCATATGACACACCAATGCGGTGCAGACAAATTATCATACCGCGCTATGGCGGTATTCAATTTGTATGCACCGCATTGGTGTGTTATAGGACCGACGATATCCAAAAAAAGCATTCAATGCCTAAATATACATGTACACATATCCAAAAAGGGTGCAAGGTGATGACTTACAAAAAGAAAGTAAGAAAATGCACAGCTTCAGAGTGTCTTTATCACAGGCGTTTTCTGGATTTAAATACAGTCAAACAAGATGGGACTGGTTATAAAACTTCGAAATATCAAGGATTTACTTAAAGTATAATTGATTGGGATTTACAAATCGCATCGACATATTCATTGTATTTGAAATATCGGTGTTCAAGATACTGAAATTCAACTGTAGCTGTCTTCAGTTTAACATTACATTGTTTATATTAGACTTCATTCTAAACGGTTACGCTAATTGGTTTATATGGAAGCTTATTTAATACTGTAATAGCCAAAAAACCGATCAAAGCAGCTTTAAAATACAAAACAAATAACAGAATTAAAACCCTATGAAAATGTTGCTAACATGAGCAATGTGAGCCATTGGCTTCTTGTTTAATATGCTTGCAGGAATTTCAAAGCCTTGAAGAAGCAAAAGAACTTTTAATTAACCAAAAGATAAAATTAGCCAGCCAGCTGGAGGAATTAAACGTACAATTTCAACAGGTAAATAATGTGACCATCGTTTTTGAAGTCTTTAATTTAAATGTTTTAAAGCTTGATGCGTTGTAAAGTACCGGGTATTATATTACATTTCATAAGACATTTGGGTATTAAAAATAATTATATCAAATTGGTTTTTCCAATTAATTAATGCATTGGATTATTTTACTTAGTAAATTGACCATTATATTAGAGCATGTGGTGTCTTTTGTTTTGAATTGACAAAAATAGTATTTTGCATGTTATTAAAAATTTCATAATGAAAATTATTTTGAACACATTTCGAAATGATGATTTTTGTTGATATCTATACTTATAAATTAAGGCATTTTGCCAATAAACTTCGAAATGCCTGCACCCGAGTAACTGCTCACACCTTTGGCATTTCAACATGGGTGAGTTGATGTCCGTAAGCTATAATTGAATTTTACCTGATAAGTAATTATTGTAAGATAAATTAAAAACCTACTTTCATTTTCGATAAACCAGCCCGAAATAGCAAATATGTGAGTAAGGTGGTGGACACGCTTTGGCGGATCCAAGTCAGTGGGAGTTTGCATCAAAAAATTTACTTACAATGAAATAATATTGAATGATTATGTAAAGAGTGAATATATATCCTAGGAACCTATTTCGGGTATACATAAGAATTGAGATTTGACAAATGTTGAATAAATAAAATGAGCCAATTCGTTTCTTGAATGAGCGATTTTTGTTTTGATGAATAGAACTTTCCAGAACGGGTTAACCAAGAACGCGGTTTGGCTAATTAACGTCATGTTGGAGAATGTTGGATGAGTCACCATGCTTTGTGGGCAGATCGGACATCTGGTTAATACAAAAAGTTAATAAATAAAATGGGCTAATAGACGCGATTTTATTTTTGATGGAAAGAACTTTACAGAACGGGATGCCAAAAAATAGTGTTGACTAATTAACACTATGGCGAAAAGTGCGTACACTTTTTTAAATAACATATACTTTTTTTATTCCACGACAGATTAGTAGTAAACCTTATAAGTTAATTTGTTGACAGTGTTTTATCTAAATTTCTTATTTTGGGCAATGATAAGTGAAATTTGACATAAAGAACAAAGTTCTAAAAAGATACCAAGCTCTATACACCCACACTCTGGTTTGAAATAAGATAATAGTCATTTTTTTTTCAGTCAGCTGCAACAAAAAGAATTAAGACCATGTACATGCTCATGTGTATATACTCCATTTCAGCTTAGATTTGCATCCCTGTCCTCTCCTCTAAATTTTTCAGCCACGCAGTTGCTTTTTTATTTCAATTTTATAGAATATTTTAAGAAAAGCAAATAAGAAAAATTTCGGACACAATACATAGAAAAATGAACAAAAAAACTTGGTTCAACATATTAAGCATTGTATTATAATACAATATGTGAATATAATATAATATGTGAATTATTGTTAATCCCCGCGCTTGCGCGGGATATCATCTAGTATTCTTAAATGTAAATCGAAGTACTGAAGTACTGACGGGAGTTGATTTTATTGATTATTATTTATTTAAAAATCAACGATATGTAATTTCGCATGGCAAGAAGTTTCGAAATATTTCTGGAAAATTGTATGCAACAATTTTTTAACAAACAAGTAAAAGTCAAGTTTAGTCTACGCAAGTCCTGGTTCTTTCTTTAGATTTGATAATCTGCCTTTGATTCAAAATGCTACTGCTGTAGAAATGGCGCTTTGGTAATAAATGACAATGAACCTCTAACGTAGAAATACATACGACAACAAAATCATCTAAATTGCTCGTACAATTGAAAATCTTTCATTTTTATGGAATTTATAAATAAGTTTCCTTGAAAAAAAATGCTTCTGAATATACGAGGGTCAATCAAAAAATACGAAGACTTTTGCCATAGCTATGTTATTGAACGTCATATTATGATTAAATTACGTAGATATAATTAAGCAACTGTTTCAATTTGAACTAAAAAAAGTTCATATATTCCTTTATTTCTAAGAATTATTTAGAATCTTATCCTGCAAAAATGTGGTCACGGCACAAGGTCAAACTTTTTATTCCGTAAACAATAAACCATATTATGTTGAAAGTAATATCTCCATAAATTGGGCTTAAAACCAACTAAAATTAAAACCTAAAATTAAAAATTGATATGTTATTCTATGTACCAAATGATGACGGAATATATAGATTTGTTGAACAGATATCAGTAACTTAAGACACATAGTCCTCTTAAAAATTGACTAAAAACATTAACATCGCTGGAAGTCACGGCGCAACGAAAAGTATAAACAGTATGCATCTAACTCGGTAAAAGCCGATAAAAACTGTGAAAATGGTCAGTGGTGGAAAAAAAAAGTCAAAAGTTT
>CM035813.1:47955332-47962832 GCA_020458035.1 Magallana ariakensis
GAGCAACTAAAAACTCATTGTAACGTCATCTTAACATGTCTGCATGTTCCTATGTTGTAAACAGCTTACAAACGAACGGAAAACATGAGTAATTCTTCATTTCGCATATGTTGTTATTTGAAGATGGCAACATTTACATATTCTCTCCACACTTGTTTTTTGGGGGAAAAAACCACCCAATTATTTCTACTCAAAATTCAACTTACTTTGAAACGTTTCTTACAGTCATTCTGAACATATTTCATAACTCTTGGAATCGGTTTTTGTGTAAAAAGTACTTGATATTAATTCCATTTGTTTCAATTGAAGTTAGACAATCGGTAAAAAAACCCAATAAAGTGAAGCTGACCCCCTGCAAGATGATCATGAATAATTTATAATTTTCCTTGAATAATTCATGATTCATTATTTAGAACTTATTATTTTAAGTTATGAATTTTTGTTCATGAAAAAAAAGTTGATGAATATTCATGAATATATTTTTTCAGGAATAATTCATGAACAGTCATATAAATGAAGCTTCATCATTTGATGAATGTCCAATAATAAGATCATTGCATCTGCGTGAACTGTACTTGAATAAGTTTCATGCATCTTCATGAACATTTCATGAATAAGATCACGAATTTTATTCATTAATTATTCATAAAGAAAATTAATGAACTATTCATGAAAACTCATGAAAACCAACTACATTTTTTACATAAAAAGGTTCATGTTAAATACTGACATCTGATTGGTTAAGACGCAGTAGATAATATGTTCTATTACCCTCAGCGTTAGCAATACATTTAGCAACGTGTAACACAACGAATTGTTACATGCGCGTAAATTATGCGCGTACAGTTCTCCGTAGAATTCACATAATTAAGACATTCAGTTTAATAAAATAAATAGTGCCTGTTACGGAGGGTAACAGTTGAAATTGACACCCCTCGAAAACCATTGTCAAGGATTTTCTTGGTGTGTCAATTTCAACTGTAACCCTCCAATGCAACCTTGTTGTATTATATATAGAGGGATATGAATTTGTTTTAAAAATGTTTGTTTTAGGTAATTTTTTGCAATGGTTGTATACATTAGATTATAAATATGTCATAAAAAGATAATTCAAAGAAAAAAAATTAGTAAAGTCCCGGGGGTGTAGATACTTGGGGGTGGGGGATGGAAGGGGGGGGGTATGTCCTGTCTTCAGGCATCTGTGCTTTTTTGATAAGTCTGCACGTAACTTACACTTTTATGATAAATAAGATTTGAAAAATCATTAATTTTTGTCAAAAGAAAGATATCTCTTCTAAGGAATATATAGCAGATCAATTTTTGTACAGGACGACAATAATTCAATTTTGCTCCAATTAAGGCTTCTTAACGACTTTTCCACAAAAATATGACTAAAGAAAATTAAAAAACCATTTTAGTAGAAAATAACATTTTCGTAAAAAAAATTCACCATGAAAATTGCAGATCATATTGCTTTAAGATAAAACTAAAGCTGTTTTCAAAGTTGTAATTGTTATTGACCATTTTATTAGAAATTTTAAGGTATCCGATCCATAATAGCCCCAGATTCAATGAATCTGGATGCATAAAAGATATGTATGGGCTTCATACTTAATATACTTGGACATGATTTTCATGTTTAAGTGTCAGTATGTAAGAGGAGAATGTGTCCTAATAAATGACCTTTTCCTTTTATTGAAGCGTTGCTCCCCTTTGCTTTTAATTTATAAAAATTAATTCTAAAAATATATATACGGTATAACATTTATTGTTCATTGTTTTTGTATTCCTAATGATGAAATGCATCTTTCCACCGAAGCATTTATTGATATTCTTAATATTTAATTTTTTATTTTATAAAATGTGTTTGGCCCCATATACACTAATGCAAACTTCATTAAATAATTACTGCTTAGTTAATAATATTTTTGAAAATTTCTCTCGGTAAATCTTTTTCTACTCTAAAATGCTTTAAATTAATATCAGAGTATTAAATACATGATGGATATTATGGGTTAGAAAAATTAGGCCCTAATATGGATCGATACCTTAATTATTTGAATAGCATTATTACTTACTGAAAGTTATGTTCCATGATCACTATCTTTGTGGCTGTCCAATTTTCTGGCTTCTTCAGCATAAGTCTATACTGCAGTAGAGTAAAATAAGTTTGTAATAATTAATTCAAATGACATTAGCATTATGTACATGTACAACTTTATCGTGTAACTGCACCGATTTAGGTATATCGATGAAACAATTGCGTGTATTTCATTATCAATTATGTAAGTTGTCAGACAAGAATTTCACTACCAATTAAACTATTTTACATCAAAAACCGCCATTTTGAAATGTTTGAAAAAACTAAACAAAAACTGAATCCTGCGTTTCATCTCCTTTACATTAAAGTTTACTTTGATATATATATACTTTATATTGCCTTTATTATCAATACTTTGAAAATCATCTGCTGCATTATCTTCTTGAATGTTCCATATACTAAATTATGCCATATCGCTCATGTTTAAGATCCGTCTGTCTTCATTAAAAAAATGCGTAATCATTGGGCGGAAGTGACGTTATAGAATCAAAACAACTTGCTGACAGTATATTCTGAGACTTCTTCATTTGGTTAAATAATTTTTTTGGACATAATTATGTTAATAATAATTAAAGAATTCCTTTAAATAGAACTAAATTTTAGGTTCTCCGATCCTCAGCTTTAAAGTATTTTTTTCATCATAAAAATGTTATTTATCTTTCAAAATTATTAATTAAGTGAAATAAAAATGAAATTTTTAGACGGTATCCATGCATTTTACAAAGTTATTGCAAATTTGCCTAAAATGGATATAATGGAATAAACAAGTTGAGTTTGAAAAAAAAAGTATTGGTGCATCGGTGGCTCGAACTCTTTATCAGCATGTAATTGATTAGTAGTTCTCCGTGAATCCTCTACGCTAAATATAATTTGATTTCTTTTATTATTAATTGTTGGTTATATTCCTGCGCCAGGTACCCCGACCACCAACTTGTTTATGTACCTTCGTAAACAAAATATTAAATATTTTTTAATATTACTTTGCTTAATTATTTGTTGGGGTTTCTTCAGTGTTCACTTAGAAAGGAAAATATTTGTGTTGTCTCAATAATTTCCGAACAACCCTCGTAGTTTAGCAATGTTTAAGACATGACACAAACTTAGTTACACAATAAAAGGAATTGTTGATCTGTATATTGCTTGCATGCACAAGTATACAAGTATGAAAGGGAATTACGGCCAAAAGTCTATGTATCTTGCTTTTATTCTTATTTTGCTTCTTTATTCTTCAGTACTTTTATAATTGTATTTCACTTAATTGTTTTGATATTCAAGCTCATCCAATTTCAGTTTGATTCTCTTTTAGTAAGTTTCCAAAACAAAGTTTGTTAAGTCTCCCAAACAAAGTTTGAAGAGTTATTGTTTTTGTACGGTTCTTCTTCTTCTTCTTATTATTATTATTAGGGTCTTCAGTCTTCAGCGGAAGACCCTTCTATTATTCTATTGTTTCTTTTTCACTTTTCTTATTATTCTGTATTTTGTCCTTACAAATTTTGTTCAGGCGATTTATCTGAGATAGTTCGCCCGATTTCAGTCAAATTTTCAGAGTTGATGTGCTTCTATTTGAAGTTTGAACCGCAGCGACGGTTTTTGAAAATTCACTTCCGGTTAGAAGTTATCGTCAAACGATTTAAAAATGGCACTTTTGTCCACAACTTTTCAAAAAAGGACTTATTATAGAGCTTAGAAATTTTCAGCGATGATAGACATTACATTTTTCTTGTGCCCCATTGTCAAGAGAACGTCCGCCGTCACTTCCGGTTGTCACCGGAAATGAATTTTTAAATGTTTTTGTTTTTTAATATTTTTCTGTTAAATTCTTAGGGTTTATAGTGACCCTTTTACTGATTTAGAATATGTAATTTGTTTTAAAATCGACCCACGCATGTTTGAGGTATTGGGCATTGAAGTTCTGAAGCGAGAGTCTGCGTAGCTCATTTGTTATAATCATGGACAATTGTGCGTATCTTTTGAGCCTGCGTATATCATAGGTTATTAAAAAGTAGATTACTTGTAGTACATCTATTTCATATAACTGCACTGAGTACTTATTTGGATTTGTTTATTTCGTATTCATGAATCTTTGGGAGCAGCAGCAATTGTAGTGCGCACACTGCCACCTGGCATCATAATGCAACATTAAATTCATACAACTTGTAATCGTCTTTATTGAAAGTTCTTTATTGTTTGCATGTTCGAATTCACTTTTGTAACAAAGATTTAAGTAAGAATTTACACAAATAGGAAGAGAATATTGCAACATAGAATTAAGCAAACTTAAAAGAATAAAAAAAATCAAAGTAAAATTGGATTAACATGGATTTGAAAACAATAAAGTGACATGCAAGTATGTATAATGTACTAAAGAGTAAAGAAGTAAGCATAATAGGAATAAAAGCAAGATACATAAATTTTTTGACGGTATATCCCTTCCATACACAAGCACTGAAACCAATTTTTTCGTGCAGTGTGTAGAATGCATAAATGCATGTAAGATTATAAGATATTCTTATGTGTCTAGGTATGAGCTATAGTATCATGTTACCTGAAGGACTAATGGGCCTTTTGTTATAAATTATAAAGAATGTATAAGAAATGAAATCATAAGATCTCTACTATTTGATAGCTTTTTTACTAATTAAAGTTTGTGGTTTTGTTAAATATTAAGGACATAACAATCTAATTGTTTGGCTTAATTTATATAATTTATGTTGTATAAAACTTTGTACATTTGATATGCAGGTAAAGCTGGAAAAATCAGAGGATACAAAGGCATTGAAGAGTTTGCAGCAATCTTTAAAGGAGGAAAATTCAAATTTACAGACCAAACTGGTATGAGACATGTTCAACCAATAAAGGGCAACCATTTTATGGATTGACTAACATTGTTGTTTAATTAAAGTAATAAGAGAATAAATGCTGGGAAGGTAATATGATAAAATTTGAGATATTTTTACTTTTATCTATTATCAGTTGTAAACAAAAATATAATGAATAATAATACTTTCTGGTTTCAGAAAGACTCGTGTTGACACCAGAGTATGTTTTAGCTCACCTGAACCGAAGGTTCAAGTGAGCTATTCTAAACTTCCGTTGTCTGTCGTCCGTCGCCCGTTCATCTGTAATCTTCACATTTTTGACTTCTTCTTTAAAACCACCGAGTCAAATTTAGCCAAACTTGGTACAAAGCATCCTTATGGAAAAGGGATTCTAAATTCTTATCATAAAGGAAACAACCTTTTTTGAAAGGGAGATAATTGTGAGACAAACATTTTCTAATCAAGAACTACAGTGCTACAATTTGTGAGATTACTATGCAAGCATCCTCAAACAATGGAGATTCTAAATTGTAAAAATCGTGACCCCTCGACTCATACTTGGTCCCCAACAGGGGTTCAATGATTAACATAGAAAGATATTGGGAAAATGTTTAATTTTATTCTTCTCAAGAACTACAATGCTGCAATTTGTGAGATGACTATACAAGCATTCTCCTATAATGCAGATTCAAAATTGTAAAATTCGTGACCCCCTGACTCATACTGAAGCTGCAAGAGGGGTTCAAACTTTAACATAGATATATATAGAAAATGTTTAAATTTATTCTTCTCAAGGACTAAAATGCTATAATTTGTGACATTACTGTGCAAGCATCCATCTATAATGCAGATTCTAAATTGTAAAAAATCGTGACCCTCTGAGACTAATAGTGGGGCCCCAAGTAGGGTTTAATATTTAAAATAGAAATAAATAGGGGAATTGTTTAAAAATCTTCTTCTACAATATGTGATTTAACTGTGCAAGCATCCTCAAATAATGAAGATTCATAATTGTTTAAATCGTGGTTCCTGCATCCTATACTTGGGCCCCAAAGATGGGTTCAAAATTAAGCATACGGTTCTAGGAAGAAATATAGGGATAATGTTATAAATCTGCTTCTAAAAAACTACAATGCTACAATTTTTAGCTCACCTGAACCGAAGGTTCAAGTGAGCTTGTAGCAACCTCTAATGGTACACTGTCCACTAATGATATAATGTTGCATTAGTGGTCAGGATGTTGACCACTAATGATACGATTTTATCATTAACGAACAACCTAACCATCCGCTAATGATATAATTTCAGATTTATATCATTAGCGGTCAAAAATCGTAACTTCTAATGATATGAGTAAAAAAAGTGAAATAAGTACTACCTTGACCACTAATGATATACATTGCATTAGTGGATGGACTGCATGACAAATGGCAGCATTTAATGATATAATTGTGTGTATATATATATAATATTATATAAATATCATATCATACCCAAAAACTTTGAAAATAAGCCGCGTCTTATTTTAACTTTTGGTAAGAAAGTGGGGGCTTATTTTCAAATCGTCTTATTTTCAAATCGCGGCTTATTATCAATACAAATATCCAGTAAACGATGAGATCATAATCACGGCTTATTATCAAAACAACATAAGTTGTAATTGATCGGTTGTGAACTAATTGACTGTTCTAAAAATGGTATATCCAGGTAAGCACCTGTAAGAGTAAAATGAAAACCGATGTTTTTAATTCAATTTTATTTCATGTAATAGAATATTTATATACACTGACCACTGCTCTAACAAGTAGAGCCAGTGTATTCGCCATTAAGTAACCAGCCACCTGTTGACTCGTCGCGTGGTCAATGTTTGTTTAACAACGTCCGGTGTCAGAAGCATGCACTGTCCTGTCGAACTTTACAGTTTATATGAGTATAGGAAGATAAGCAATAATTATGATTTGATTAAAAAATCATTTACTTAATGTCCCGTTCTGCCGTAATTGGTTTGCATACAGATGGACATTTTAAAAATAGACCTATCATTTGTACGACTTGATAATTACGATAAACGACATATTCAGACGTTTCATCACAATGTTTATTTTACGATAATCAAATAATTGAATTAATTATCAATTAAGAAATTACCGTTGTTGGTTGTTTTCGTTTAGATTCACAAACGTACGTTATTACTTTTAAACGAATTGAATACACTGTGTAGGCATGCATAATATACACAGGTGCGTGCTACACGTGAGACTTTACGGTAGTCTAAAATCTTTCCAAACTGGTATTGTCATGACTGGCTTACTTTCAAAACAGGCTTATTTTCAAGTAATGTTCAGTGCAAGAAATGTAAAAGATTGCAAGAATGCAATAAAATAAGGTGGCTTATTTTCAAAACCGGCTTATTATTAAATCCGGCTAATTTTCAAGGTTTTAGGGTATCGTATTATATCATTAAAGGTTGCAAATCCATCCACTAATGCAATTGGATATGTATGCAAATGTTTATATCATTAGTGGTCAAGGTAGTACTAATTTAACACTTTTTTCCCATATCATTAGAGGTTACAATTT
>CM035813.1:47965332-48052832 GCA_020458035.1 Magallana ariakensis
CTAATTTAACTGATTAGGGGAATCCAGGTGGACACAGGTACATTCTACCTGTACCCCCTTAGAGGACCCCATAATTGCCTAAAATAATTAGGTGTTTGTTTTGGCGAGTAGCCGTTCGGGGAATAAACGATCAGAAGTCTTATTTTCTGCCAATTATTCAAGTTAAAATTAATAACAATAAATGATTAAAATTAAATGTTTATCCTCCACACCCCCCATCAGATTCAGAGTCTTCTTTAAGGTACCTCACTACACCCAGACTTATAATTTTTAAGACACTACGTCACAAGATGGCGATTTAAATGTTTTGTTAAACTGTTAATATCGTTCGATTCGGTTGTATATTGTCGTAGCTCAGTGGTTAAAGTATTGGGTTTCTGAACCGCAGATCATGAGTTTGAATCCGCCTGGAGCTTTTGTTCAAGTTTACTGAATTAAATTTTCTAAAATGTAATTTTTCATCCAAAATTGCACATTTTTTTTGCCTATTTGACTTAAATACTTCTTATCCATTATGATATCTATCATAATCAAGTAATTTTCTGCTGATTTGAGAAAATATTTCAAGGTGTAGTGAGCCACCTTAATACATTCTAACATGTGTACAGTAGCAAATTTTAAATCATTTCTTGATTGGTATTTTTCTCTAGATGCACATAAAGATTTAGGAAATTGCTTTTTAATTCTTATTGATAAGATAAACAAAATGTTATATGTATTCGGGGCAGTTGTAATCCTAAACAAAGCAGGGTCATCAATAGGCTAGAAATTACCCACATAGATCAAACACTATACATATGAATAAGATAAAATACTTTATTATATCCAGTTCTGGAAAGTCAGGGTGTCTCCAAGGGGGCATAACCTATATACAATTTGATGCGCACAAAGAGCAAGAATAAATATGGGGGATCTCAAAAGTTAAAAATTATCAAAGTATATCATCATTTCCTATTTCAGAGGGGTGGGGGTGGTTTAAAGACAACTCCTGGGGGTCATGTACTTACACCATTTGATGCATCATAATGATTTTAGAAACAAGAATATAGTTGGTTTAGTGGTGGGGATCTCAACAGTTTTCAAGATTAATGGTATTAATTTCCTGTTTCATTGGGTCAGAACAATCCCATAGGGTCATGGCCTACGTTTTATTTGATGCATCATAATACATTAAGAAAAAAGACCCTTTCCTCCCTATTAAATAAAACTCATATAGACATGATAAGTCTCTACACTTATTTAAATGTAATACACAAATTTAATACAAACTGTCACCACAGGGGCTTGTGTAGAAAAAAAAAAATCGTTAAAAAGAGGGTACCTTTGAGGAATTTTCCTCCAAGGTACCCTCTTTTTTTAACGATGTTTCTTTTTCTACACAAGCCCCTGTGCTGTCACAGGGTCAATATGGGGTCAACTTAATATTTAAATCTGACAAATGAAAAAATAACTTTTGCAATTAAATGACAGAAACTGTACAAATGTGATAGGATATGTTACAATGATGAGCTTATTTAGATATTTTAAAAAAGATGATGATACAGTATGCTGGCAAAGGGAGATCACTTATTTAGAAAGTGAAAGTAATACATATGTATACCGGTATCTCATAATATTGTGCGAGTACTACATGTATTATGCTTACCTATATTGGTCAACATCATAATGATAATCCAATTAGAGCACAATATGAATTCATTAATAAGCTGATCATCACAAAAGAAATGTTTATGCATGTTAATTAATCCTATTCTGCACATGGAAAACACATACCGTTATGTACACCACGTGAAAGCCATCTAACTGAAGAGCTGGGTAAAACTAGTACCCGGTAATGCGACCTGTAGACCTGTGTTGTGTACGTAACTTCGGACAAAGATCATTTTCTTGTAACATGCATGTATTTTCATGACTTTATTCTTTTAAACCCCTGGTACTGTTTTATTCGGTAAAAATATGTAAAGCACACTTGATTTTCAGCTTTAAGGTGGTACGTACAGGACACCTGCATATTGTAATGAACTCCCTATTGCAGAAATAAACAATAAAGTATAAATATAATATTTCCCCCCAAAATAATGTTACCTAACAATGAAGTGCAATGGGTTAGAGCGTTACATGTAACTTCATGTCTGTAGAGAGTTCAAATGCTGCTGGGGCTTTTCTATTTTTTACTTCAGATTCCAAAATTTTTAAAATTTATCTTTTTTTGCTACATACCTGTATTGTAAAAATTTAAAATTATAAAACGTCACTGTGAAAGAATTTTGATTATAATGCACTTTACTACATGTACAGGCTTTCGTTGTTATCAAAATATTCTGATGTTTCTTTATCCATGAGGAGTGTGTGTGTGTGTGTGGGGGGGGGGGTGGCAAAGTAGTATGTAACTGTGTTTGCAGGGGGTGGGGGGATTGGGGTCCGAGGTGTATTGTTTGGTAATTTTACTACATGTATTAATATAATGTATTAATATAAATTATTTTTTTCAAGGGTGGGAGGGTCTGGACCCCCCCCCCCCACTCCAATCCCTTCTCTAAATCTGTGCACGCGATGATGTTGGCACCTAGAAGCAAATCTAAATTAAGCCGGCAACCGCCGAGGGAAGGGGGCATAATTTAATTTTGTTTGTAATAATTATATAGACCATACTTTCTATGAAATGAAAAGATTATTGATTAACTGAAAATTCACATGCAAACAGTTCAACCACAACTGTACATAAAGGGCTGCTCATGTGTATTGTCATCGTCGGAACCCACAGGTTTTCTATCCGTTATACTGCATGCAGTGTAACGGATAGAAAACCCGTGGGTTCCGATGATGGTGTTTTATGTGCACGTGGCCTTTGTTTTTACTAAAACTGGTACAAAACAGTGTTATTTAGGGGCAAACACTTGGTGCGGGTATGTGGCAACGCACTTTGAAAAAATTACGCACTTTGAAAATTTTTTTCAAAGTGCGTTAAATTTTGGACAAAATCAACGCACTTTGAAAAATTTTTTCAAAGTGCGTTAAATTTTGGACCAAGTTAACCCACTTTGAAAAAAATTTCAAAGTGCGTTATGAAGGTACATCAACATTTTTTAGTATCGAGACACTTAACGCACTTTGAAAAAAAATATGTATAAATCACAAATTGTGAAATTAAATTCTTAATTTGTTGATAGTATGATGATTTGTTACACTATTGAATCAAATTTACCGTCTTAAAAATCGGGGATAGGGGTGGGAGTGGGGGTTAGCCAAAGATACAGGTCAATTACCAGTGCTTCATTTCATTGATTACGTACAGGAAGGTCCCCTACCCCTTTTTTTCCTTCCAAAACGTGTTTGATATTCAGCAACTTAGAGTAAATGTATAAAATCAAAAAAAGGAATACGCTTTGTTGTAAATTAAATACAGTGATATTGAAAAAAAAACGAGCTGGTCAAACAATTATTTCTCCAATGGCATGTCAAAGAATCTATAAGCGTTTCAACATAAACCCTCTTTTCAAAATCTAATTAAATAAATCACTTCATTTAAAAAAAACTCCATGTACATTGACAAACATTAAATTATTATAAACTTAAAAACTGATCCTCTAAAAGATTATGTTGTTTTTGATAACCATAACTAACGTATCCTTTTTTAAATCATGTTTGTTTATAAGCACATGCATTTGAAGACAGTTGAAATATGTTATACATTATCTCCATTATCAATAAATAAATTAAATACTTTTCGTTTCTGGCACAGCACAATGTACCAGATAATTAGTAAGTTTGCTGCATACACAAAAAAGGAAAATGCAGTTGCTAAGCGATGCAGTTTATGTCATATTTGGATAATTCAGATCTCCCGAGTTGTTCTTTATGTAAATTGTCGAACGCGTAAGCTTATGAAAAAAGGAAAAAAATTCTAATCTAAAAACTGTTAGTCAAGTTAGCTGAGAATGCAGTGGGTTCTTTCTAAAGTATATCCCATTAAGCTACACAAGGTTAAAACAATTACTTATTGTATCTGAAATTAAATATTATTTCGACTAAACCCTGAACAATTTTTTTTCAAAGTGCGTTAATATCGACGATATCAACGCACTTTGAAAAAAAATATTTTTTTTTCAAAGTGCGTTGACTTGGTCCAAAAATTAACGCACTTTGAAAAAATTTTTTAAAGTGCGTAATTTTTCAAAGTGCGTTGTAACAGGGTATTACTGTCTAATGACAGCATCTAGTATCATTAGCGGACTGTTAGGTTGATCGTTAATGATAAAATTATATCTTTAGTGGTCAACATCCTGACTACTAATGCAACATTATATCATTAGTGGACAGTGTATCATTAGAAGTTGCTACACAATTTTTGACCGCTAATGATATTAATCTGAAATTATATCATTAGCGGACTGTTAGGTTGTTCGTTAATGATAAAATTATATCATTAGTGGTCAACATCCTGACCACTAATGCAAAATTATATCATTAGTGCACAGTGTATCATTAGAGGTTGCTACAGAGCTTTTCTGATCACCCGTTGTCCGTCGACCCTCTGTAAACTGTTCACATTTTTGACTTCTTCTCAAAAACCACTGACCAATTTGAACCAATTTATTTTGGTACAAAGCATCCTGATGGGAAGGGGATTGGAAATTGTTAAAAAAGAGCGCTAAACCCTTTTTGAAAGAGAGATTATTGCGAAACAGTAAGTATAGGGTGTGTGTTTTTTTAAAATCTTCTTCTCAAGTAAACTGCACCAGAAATGCCAATATTTATGAAAAAGCTTGTATATAAAGTCAAGATTCTAAATTGTAAAAATCGTGACCCCAGGACCAAAACTGGGGCCCCAGGCGGGGTTCAAAGTATAACAAAGAAATACATGGGAAAAATGTTTAAAAAACCACTGCTTCAGAAATGTCAAAATTTACACAAAAGCATGTATATATAGTGAAGATTTTAAATTATAAAAATCATGACCTCTGGACCCAAACTAGGGCCCAAGGCGGGGTTCAAAGTTTAACAAAGAAATACATGGGAACAATGTTTAAAAATCTTCTTCTCAAGAACTACTGCTTCAGAAATGCTAATATTTACACAAAAGCTTGTATATAAAAAGAAGATTCTAAATTGTATAAAATCGACCTCTGTACCAAAACTGGGCCCCCAGGCGGGGTTCAAAGTTTAAAATACAAATACAACGGAAAAATGTTTAAAAATATTCATCTCAAGAACCACTGCACAGTAAATGCCAATATTTACAAAAAAGCTTATCTATATAGTGAAGATTCTATATTATAAAATATGACCCTCGGACCAACACAGGCGGGGTTAAAAATATAACATAGAAATACATAGGGTAAATGTTCTTTTCAAGAACCACTGCACCAGAAATGCCAATATTTACACAATAGCTTGTATATTTTGTGAAGATTCTTAATCTGTAAAAATCATGACCTCCGTACCAAAAGGTACCAGGCGGGATTCATTTTAAGTTTAACATATATAAAATATAATGTTAAAAAATTCTTCTCAATGAAACAGTTTGGGATATTACTATGAATACATCTTTGTCTATTGTTGATTCTAAAATGTTAAGGTCGTTACCCCCGGACTCATACTGGGACACCAAGAGGGGTTTAAATTTAACATAGAAATATATAGGAAACATGTTTAAAAATCTTCTTCTCGAGAACTACAATGTTACAGTTTGTGAGATTACTATGCAAGGATCCTCAAAAAGTAAAACTTCTAAATTGTAAAAGCCATGACCCCAGACCAACACTGGGGTCCCAGAAGGGGTTCAAAGTTTAACATAGACGTATATTAGAACAGGAGACCATTAGGCCTTAACAGTCACCTGAGTAGCATATAACCCATACACAAACTTGTTGAGCAGTCTCATATATGCATTTAATTAAGTTTCATTCTGGAGTAGAAAAATTATAAATTAGTATACATGTTTTATCTAAAACAACCTCCCATCCCCCATCCCAAGGGGCAAACAGAAACTCTCCGTGAGGGCATTTAAACAAACAAACAAACAAAGACAGCTTTAAAAGCCATCATGAGTTACTCACGTCTCCTGTTCCAGCTTTTGAATATTCAACCGTCATTAACAGTAAATCACCATCTGGCATTTATACCAAAATATTTTTACATGTATCAGTGATTTTAGTTAGCCAATTATTACTTTACTATAAACAAGTCTAATTGTTTAGTTAGCAAATTCAAAAGCTGTTTTTGTTTCAAATGATAAAAATACTTGTATAACTCTTTTTATCATACAACTTCCTTATAATTACATTACATTCAATGAATAATATGAACAAGAAAAGGAAGATAACTCCATTATGAAGAAGCAAGGAAAGATAACTCCATTAACTGTTACCCCCCCCCCCTTTAACTCTTTCCTTTCCAAATGCTTTCACAATCTCTTAACTTTGATCGACAATTCCATTCTTACCCTTTTCTATATTTGTGAATTTACTAATTTCTTTCATTGAAATTCCTGAGCTGAATAAAATAATAAGACAAATATATACCCCATCCCAGCTATAACCTTGCCTTACATACATGTATAGGTGAAGTGAAATATTACTAAAGATGACAGCTCTCAGTTTTTTTGAGTCGGCTCGCGAAGCGAGCGAGTCCTTGTTATCATAGCCGGTTTTGCGAATTTTTTGCACTACATTATTCATGCGCTTAAGAAAATAGTGCATTCATTAACAGCTGTTGATTGTGTAATTGCGAATTCAAAAGGGTTGAACAATCTCATCTTTATTTACACATATGTTTTTTTAAAGTTTTTCTTGATGTTTAAATATAAAACAAATCGAAGTAATTTTTGTTAAATCGCTGCCCATGAATTCGACAACTTACACCGGGTAACATTGTTCCGTAATGAACAATCTCATCTTTATTTACACATATGTTTTTTAAAGTTTTTCTTGATGTTTAAATATAAAACAAATCGAAGTAATTTTTGTTAAATCGCTGCCCATGAATTCGACAACTTACACCGGGTAACATTGTTTCGTAATAATGAAGGTAACCATTTGAGAAGTTCCGAAAGGAGATGTGCGTATAATCTATTTTTAGAAAAACCCAGTTTGTTTTCTATTTGAGCTTGCGAATCGAGAAGACCCAATCATCGGCATTCTTGGAGTGGATTTTGAGCACAAACTTAAAATGATAATGCGCTATATATTTCTTTAGACTTGTCCTCTATCTATATTGTGTATCTATTGTATATTGCCGTTATCAAACAGACATTGCTAGTCCATTATTTCTTCGTCATTGAAATAGGCTGGTCCTCTGTCTCTGTCGTACGAAATATGTGTATCGCTCGCGCACATTGAAATATCAACAGAACGTGTTAACACAATGTTTAAAGTATGCTTTTACAAGATATAACATCCAATTTACTCCTCAGGTAATCTTTTTTATTTAAATATGTAAATGAGATAACATGGGTGAGAATGAAAATCTTGTTTCAAAAACGACCTGTCTAACTCCACATGACTGCCATGTGACTTAGAGGTTTAAAATAGCGTATGTGTTTACAGAAGATTTTGCAGCGCAGCGAGGAATAATAATACATAATCGTAATAACTGTATGTACAATATTATGATAAAGGAAGATTCTCGTGTAATATTCGACGATCGTTTTCGTCATGTTCGATGTTCATTATAAGAACCAAGTAAAATAAATAAACTGGCATAAATGTCGCGTAAAATTCAGATTCGTAACCAGCAAAAAAGTAGGAAACGGCGTAATGTTCAATCAACAGTTTAAGTTAAGAAACATCAAGCATGAGGAAGTGCAATACGATTTTCAACTATCTATTTGTTTATCTTTTAAAACCCGTCGTTTATAGTATTTATCTAAAACAGAAAATGAACTGAAATATATCATGTTATTTCGATTGTTTTGGAATTTTGTAAAATCAGAGAAGCTTACTATGAGAGCATCATGTTTATTAACCCACAGCTACAGTCCAAATGTGTTAAATTAAAACGTTGCAATTTACGGCGCCCCAAAAATTGCGCAAGTTTAGTACAAACGAAAATTTTAAAAAGTAAATAAAAGTTGGAAGTCATATTAAGCAGCTTTCGAAGAAATTTTTTTAGTAGTGATGTAGAATAATGTGGAAAAATTTCGATGTCAAACATATTTACCTCTAAATTTTGCGCTTGGTAACATGTACATGTAGTAAGGATGTGAAATATTTAGTCTAGATTTATAAAGAAGACAACGTGTGTCGTATTGCAAATTTAGTTTAAAAAAATATTATTATAAACCCTCATAACACAAAAACCGGGTATGCATTCAATTTGAATTCATGGTCAGCTTCAACAAAGGTAAATATTGATATGAAAACATGGAACAGTATTTTGTAGTGAATGTTAGCCAAAATATGTAACTATCACGAACCAAGATTCAATGTATATATAATACTTCACAAACTTAAAATTTTATAATGTACAACTTAGCTCACCGAGACGAAGTCGGGGGAAGCGTATGCTATATCGTCAGCTTTCGGATCTGGTGAAAGTTTTGGGTGTATGTCCTACAATATTGTATCATATAATATGGTACAATATTATAAAATAAAATAAAATATCACATTATATAAAACGATATTTATCATATGATATTAAATGATTATTGTGCCAAACCACCCTACTATATACAATATTTTTGTAAAGATCATTTACTATGATTATCATATGATATGATAAAGGTGGTCTCATAAATGTGATGTCTGCCACAATGAGCTCTATAATCGCTGATAACCTATTTTAAAATTTATTTCCTAAAGTCAGAAAAGAAAGTTTATGCATTACTAAATAACAATGTAATAAAAAAAATTCCATCAAAATATTGACAAAATGTTGAGAGCGAGTCGACTCTTAGGCCCTTCAGGCCTTTGATTCTAACTATGCAGTCAGTCTTTATTCTGTGTCAGTAGACGTTTTTTAAACATTTAAAAGTATATGTTAACACAAAATTATCATTTCCATACAGGTGTGTGGGGGTAGAGAAGAAAATTTTTAAACATTATATGCATGTAACACTATACATCTATTTTGGCCCTGCCCTTAGGTCAAAACCCATACTCCAGGGGACATGAAATTTAAAATTTTAGTAGAGGACTTTCTGGTAAAAATAATTATGAAGTCAGTTTTTCTTACAGATATATGAGAGTAGAGAAGAATTTTTTTAAACATTATATGCATTAACACTATATGGTCATGTTGCCCCCCCCCCCCTGGTCCTGAACCCTTGACCCAGGGGCCATTAATTTCACGATTAAGGTAGAGAAGTTAGTGGGCATTATAACCATGCATTCAGTTTTTTTTCCCACATGTGTAGGAGTAAAGAAGAAGATTTTCAAAGATTTAATAAATTTTCACTATATGGCGATATTGGCCCCGCCTTAGGGCCTAAACTCCTGTCCCAGGGTTCATGAATTTCACAATTTTAGTAGAGGGTTTCATGGACATCATAACCATGCATTAGTTTTTAACAAATATATATAGAAGTAGAGAAGAAGATTTTTTAAGATTCAATACATTTTTATCATACGGCCAATTGGCCCCACCCTAGAGCCTGAACCCCTGACCCATTGGCCATGAATTTCACTATTTTGGAAGAGGGCTTCATGAACATCATAACCATGCATTCAGTTTTTTTCCTAACATGTGTTGGAGATGAGAAGAAGGTTTTTGAAAATTTGGCTATTTTAAGCATATTTGGTCCCGCCTGTGGCGCCCCGGGGGTGGTAGAGCCACGAATTTCACAATTTAGATTCCTCTTACCATAGAGATGCTTATCACCAAAAATAATAATTGGCCTTGTTGTTTTTTAAGAAGAAGTTCGCACGGCACATTACGACGGACAAAAACAGATAGCAATAGGTCACCTGAGCTTACTCAGGTGACCTAAAAATGTTTTAAAATCGTCTTCTCAAGACCTACATTGCTACAGTTGGTGAGATTACTACGCAAACATCTTCAAATAGTGTCGATTCTAAATTGTTTAAGCCAACCTCCGGAACGATACTGGGGCCCTAGATAGGGGTTTAAAGTTTAAAATAGAAATAACATATGCAATGAATAAGAATTTACAAGGAACTGTTGTTCAGGTGAGCGATGTGGCCCATGGTCCTCTTGTGTAGATTACTATGCAATTTTCCTCAAATAATGTAGATTCTAAATTGTTGAATTTGTAGACCCCGGACTAATACTTGGAGCCCCACATAAGCATTTGAGCATTGGATTTGTTTTTTACTCTCTCTCTCTCTCTCTCTCTCTCTCTCTCTCTCTCTCTATATATATATATATATATATATATACAGTAAAACTTTGGTATCTCGAACAACGATATCTCCAATACCACGGATATCTCGAGGTACGTCATGGTCCAGGCCATTTTTACTATGTAAGTGATTATAAAAAATATACAATATTTAAAAAAAATGGAAATCTCGAATACCCCGCTAAACTCGAAGTAAATTTACGGCCCCAGTCACTAAAAGACATGCGTTATCTCGAAGTCATGTCAATGAACCGCCTCAGTAATTGCACACCTTCAGTGTACTGTTGCTCTGTTACGCTGATTTTCCGGTCTATTGAACAGATCCGTTAGTATAGCACGTGCTTTTACTGAGGTCTTTTTTTTTTATTACGCCTTAATAGCTCCAAGCTGTTGAAACCCTTTCTCTATTATTACACAAGCCAGGTTATCGACGATGCTTACATAGTGACATCGGATGACACGATGATTAATCAGAGTTTGTGATATTATTTCGTAAACACACTAAACACATCAAAGTGAAAAAGAAATCAACAAATTACACAGGGCGAAAAACAATCTTTAAGCAAGTCCTTAAAGGTGACTTAAAGGTGGTGTAAAGGTGGCTTAAAGGATATACAATCTTTAAGCCACCTTTAAGTCACCTTTAAGCTGAGCTTATAGGTCCTTAATGTCCAAACTTCTTTAAGTCACCTTTAAGTCTTTAAGCCACCTTTAAGCATCTTTAAGTGGCATTTACGCTCCCTTTAAGTTGTCTTTACACCATCTTTAAGTTCCCTTTAAGTCAGGTTTGATCAAGCTGAACAGGTTCATCTTGAAAACATATATTAAATGCAAAAGCTCTTTTATAGGGATTGGAAGGGGTGATCCGAGTGATGATATAATTTCCAAGGAAGCGGAGGGGGGGGGGAGTGGGGGGTGTTCCAGGCGGTTTTAATTGTCGCTACATTAAACACAGATCGCTATCATCAACACCGCTCCAATGGACACATATTGCCGTTATAAAATTCTTTATAATTTTGTTTTTGGTTTCAAAATTATTATAGGGGTGAGCGCAGTCTCTGTATCTAAATCTGCGCATGAAATTATATTAAAGTATGTTTGTTTCTTATTATAAATAAATCGGTGAAATCTCTCTCTCTCTCTCTCTCTCTCTCTCTCTCTCTCTCTCTCTCTCTCTCTCTCTCTCTTAGTTCATCCGGTTATTAAAAAAAAAAAGGAACCAATAATGCATGATTTAATTTAATCGGTTTAAGATATGTATTTTTTTTTTAATTTTAATTATTTCTAGGTCTAATTCTAGATATGCTAGATACATGTTAAAGATGAAAAGACTCTCAACTGCCTTGGTTATATCGATCGGGATATTACCGGTTTGTTTGTTTAGACATAGTTTTGTTCGTATGTGTATATCTAATTAGAGTCTATTGTTTGTCCAAGTTAAGAAAACCCCTGGAACTAACACAGAATATACAAGATATACACAACAGGTGTGTCGTGTGCCCAGGTGCACGTCAGAGTTTCTAAAGGCGTTGAAATCTTAGTATGTACGTGTATACGATAAGTCTAGTGAATGAAAGTTTATTAGGGTCTTCCGTTTCCAACGGAAGACCCTATTGTTTTCGTTAGGTTTCTTTTTCTCTATTTTTCACTATTATTATTTTTTTTTTCTTAACATTTTTCTTTAAACTCAAATATCTCAGACATGGTACAACGGATTTTTATGAAATTTTCATAGGTAATAAAGAGTATCAAGATCTTTTATCACGTAAATTTTTGTTGATGAAGTCACTTCCGGTCGGCCGATATATTCGTTTATCTTTTTTTAAAAAGTGATTTTGTCCTCCCTTTTTCTCAAAAATGATTAAGGACAGAAAATTGAAATTTTCAGGAATGATATATTTTTGAATTCTTAGGTGTTATAAGGTAAAAACATATCGTCCGTCACTTCCGGTCCGCTCAAACAGCATTTTTTAAAAATTGTGTTTTTAAAATTTTTCAAATTAAAAAATTTACAATTTTTTCCCCATCAGAATATGTTTTAAACTTATCAAATTTTAATATGAGCAGGTCGTCCGTTACTTCCGGTCGTCACCGGAAGTGATTCCAAAATTTCGTTTTTTGGAATTTTAAAGCATAAACGTTTTGTAGACATTTTTGTACTGAATACAAAACTAAAAACCGTTTTGAAATCGGACAACGCCTTGCAGAGATATTGAAGTTTAAAAATGACCTTTTCCGGAAATCTTAGTTTTGCAGTGTAGGTCCAAAAATTTGTTTAAAAGGAAGTTATTATAGTAACTCGTACCAAATGTCAGCATCTTAATTTAACCCTATCATTAATTCATAATCAAACGGAGACCCACTCGTTGCTCGCAACGAGATCGTGTCTAGTTTACATTTGTAATTCATTTTCAAAGTATTATTTCCTAACTGTGGGTTTTAAAAATGTTACGTCTACAAATTAAAGATACATGTATGTAAGAGTAAAATCTAGAGGCTAATTAATTACTGTACCGGTGATCATAAATGGGGGTATATTATTTAAATATATGTATATGGGTAAATATGTCACATACCCGGCCTGGTACATCATACAATTGTATGTACAAGTATATGCATACATCATTTGCAATTGCCACATGCAGTAAATACGTCACCAGTAATTGGTACTATTGTTTGTTATAGAATTGATAGTTTAAAAATCATGTATACAATTAAACATTTAAACATATATCATATCATTTGTTATTCTAGATCTGTTGTAAATGTATAATAATCAATATTATTAAAATTTTACATACTGGAACGGCGCCGTGATCATGAAAACCGGGAAATTGCGTAGAACTAATACCCTAGCTAATAGTTTCAATGCATTTAGTAAAAGAAATAGTTACATCTGCTTCCTTGCATTTCATTTAGCTATGAATTAGATGAACATAGCCTATATCTACTTGGTTTAAATTTATTAACCAAGTACTTGTAAGCCTAACGGTTTCCATTTAGGTATAATATATTTTTTTCACTGAAGACCAAGTTTCGTATTTCATTCTAAATACATGCATGCATGTAATTTATAAATTAGATATAATTGATTGTTACAAACTGAATGGAAGTTAAAATCTTTTCATGAAAAAATACACACTCAATACATTGATTCAATAGCCACTAATTTATAGGGTATAAAAACCTCCTAATAAAATATATAAGTTGCCGTGGCGCAGAGGAAGTGAGGTGATGCTGGTAAACAAAGGGTCTCGGGTTCAATCCTTGTCTTGTGCGTTTTGAATTTTTTTTTTCATTTTATTTTCTAGAACAAAAACCGTTTTTAATACCTTTTCTATCATAAAGTTAATACATTTTGTTGGTAAATTAAGCACAATATTGAATTAAAATTTTTTTTTAATGGCTTAAAGGTGGCTTAAAGGTAGCTTAAAGGTGGCTTAAAGAAGTTTGGACATTAAGGACCTATAAGTTGTCCTTAAAGGTAGCTTAAAGGTGGTAAAGCCATCTTTACGCTTTCTTTAAGACACCTTTAAGCAACACATATAGCTTAAAGGTGGCTTAGAGATCGTCTTTAAGCTACCTTTAAGCACCTTTAAGTTATCTTTAAGGAGAACTTAAAGATGGTCATTCATCCTGTGTTAATGAATTAAATTATTTTTGAGGTATATAAATCTTTACCAGTGAGTCAATCTTCAGTTCAGAACTTATCTGATAAACAATCTACCGAAGTACCCGGTCTCAATCCGAGGGGGAGGGAAGTTAGATTATGTGGCAATGGTGCTTTACTTAAATTTAGGTTCATATCATTAGAACAAAACTCCAGGTTGTATCAGAAGTCGAGAAAGATAAATTAAAATTGAAATGTTGAGTTTCGGGTGTTTTTTTTTTACCGTAATCGGTTTATTACTTTACATAGTGTATTGTATATCCGGTTATCAGAATTGCTGACAAACAAAGACTATCGCAAGTCTTCTATTATATTGCTTTACAATATATTTAAAGAAAATTTGATGTTTTATATATTTATTTTATCAGAAAGGACTGTACACATGCGTGTATACGCATGTATATTACACATGTTTTTGCATACACATATCTAGAAACATTATAGACCAACTTTTATCAACTTCGATATCTCGAACCCTCGGATATCTCGAAGTTTTTCCTCAGTCCCGCCAAGTTCACGATACCAAAGTTTAACTCTCTCTTTCTCTTTCTCTCTCTCTCTCTCTCTCTCTCTCTCTATATATATATATATATATATTAATCACATGTTTAGCTCAATATGCAGTGGATATCACTCACGAAATAATTTTTTGATATTCCACTGTGTATTCTTACTCAACGGTTGATTGACGTAAAAAAAAAGAGTTAAAAAATCAGTTGAAATTTTTGAAGTTGAACACATACATGTAAATGTGAAACATTAAATGAATTTTTATTTTCTTCTCATGATGAAAACGTTTTCAAAAAATGTAATATTTGTTATTTAATATTCAAGGAACTTTTTCGATGTGTAAATTTGTTGACGTCTTGTAGTAAAGGCGTTGTGTGGTTCACGGTAATAATTTCTGCAGAAAAGATTGAATTTTAACAAAAGACGTGATAAAACATGTGATAAAAAGAATTTCTGATGATTTGTAATGGTATATGATTTTTATTCAAATCGTTGTGTGTTGTCTATCCCCCTCGTCAAGGCTCGGGAATAGAAAACACACAAAGGACGAGTGCACTTATAGGTCCCGTTAAAAAGTGAAAAAATAAAAAGATTCAAATTAAGCATAATTTTTTATCTAACATTACCTATTGATATCTAATTGATAAGAATCAACACGTTTTAGCGCTGAATTTACTGTATTTGAAAAGCATGAAGCTTTACAACATGTATAGTAAATCGAGGACGGGCATTCATTTCAAAGCCTATGTTTACTGTCAGCCTAACCGAGAACGAACTTGTGGAAAAGACAAAATACGCATTTTACATTTAGAAAACTCCTATGAAAATAAAAAGTTTGTACTACATTAGGCAGGTACCTAAAAAATGAAAAACGTACGAAAATTTCAAGGTTTTTCCTATAGCTGCGTGACCCATGTTTAAACCCACGCATGGAATAAATTATTTCAAACAGTCACGTGGTCTCTATCCAGGTAGACGTTTGTCAAATGGATTGACACGTTTTGAATCGCTTTCCATCAGCTTTGTATGGTCAGGAATGTTTGTTTGATCACTATGGTAATATTCAACTTCAAAGCTTTATTCGATTTTTTTTCAGACGTAAAATAAGGCATAAAGTATAATTCAGCAAACGCGCCAATCGATCCACAAACAGAATAATGTTGATTTAAATGTCTCCTCCCTCTGATTTAAATAGACACAATTCAAGTAGGTTCGTTTTGATTTATCCGGATTTAGATTATTTATAGGCATTTAAAAAATCCTCAATTTTTAAAACTTTTTGCTAATTTTGGTATATTTAAGCATGCATATAAATCGGAAGTATCCATCAGTGCTTAAATATTACGGGAAAAAAGCAATTTGTTAATAATTTCTACATAAAAACGGCACTTAAAAAGGGCCCATTCTCTATTGCGTAGGTGTACTTGTTCTTTTTGGATATAAATCATGAACCATCTCAAATCATGTCTTATATATGTAATATAATATAGTGAATATACCTGCCAATAGTGAAGGAATAGATAAACATGTACACAAAGCACAAGGGTGTATATATATATATATATATATATATATATATATATATATATATATATATATATATATATATATATATATATATTAGGATCACTATACGCAACACCATTTAATCTGTAGTGCTCTCGCCTTCTATATATGCTTTTCAGTGGATTTAAAATTGTCATAGTAATAACAAATAACGACGTCGTTATTATGCCATTATAATGACGTCATAGAATAGATCATGTCACAAAAAGTGTACACCATGTCTGGAGATGAAGCCAAATCACTTTTACAGAAAAGCATAAACGTTATGAAATATGTTCAAATAATATTGCTTGAAAATATGAAATTATTAATATGAAAGCGAAGTCAATGCAGATTAAATAATACAGGTTTTGGATCAAATTCATTTATGAAATATTGTTCTTTTGCAAGCACACATTAAAATGTTCACTATACTTGCTACAAATAAACGTATCTCTTATCTGCTGTTTATGTACCCTCACACGGTCGGCTAATTTGGTCCCGGATTGGCGAATGTAATTTTTGTCTGAATCCATCTCAGGTCATGCAATAAATGATAATTTTGGATTTTGAATATAGGCGCAAGTCCCACATTGAGATTGTTTTGCATTTCGGCATTTTAAGTGGTTTTTTTAATTGATGCAAATTTTGCAATTGTAAGAGGTTTTTTTAAGTAAGGGGCTATCTTCTGCTGTAAATAAGATTACTTTCCTTTATAATATTTTTCAAAATTTTGAATTGATGTAAATCTAGTAAACAACAGTTACACTACCTCGTTTTATTGAAAATGTTATGATTTCTAGTGTTGTGGGTCACAAAATTGGATCTCTAGCTGTTAAACTGTTTCCGTGTGTTTTCTCAGTGTTTACTTGAAGGATCTTGTGATTGTCAGTTTTCTTTTTAACATTGCTTTCGACCGTGAATTTAATGTTTTTATGCAGTTCATTTAGTGATTTTTGATTTTTTTTTAAATCATGGCGTGATCTGTTCCAAAAATGAAGCTGTCGTCCAGGTAACGCTTCCATTGAATTTTAAGGCGTCGAGCTAATGCTCGGCAGCCTTCTAGCGATCGTCTAAGATTGGCAATCGTCCAAAAATTCATGCTCTGCACCGCCTTTTACATGCGCAGAAGAAATAAATTTCTTAAAAGTATTAAACGTTTTACAACATTTTTATTCCATTTATTCAACTAAATTGTGTACAGAAAACCCAACTTTGCATCCCTGGTTATTGACAACTCATTGTATAAGTATAAATTTGCTTAAATAAGAAATGGCGGATGAATACAATAAGGTGTAAAAATTCACTAAATATTATTTAAGTTTATCGCTTACATTTAAATTGGAGACCGTGCCCGATAGAAATAAAATTTGATGTGTAAATTTATTTTGTTATCGGGCACGGTCTCCAAAATAAATGTAAGCGATAAACGTATCTAGTGATTTTGTTGCAATTAATAAACACGATAATGCAGTTGGTTTGGTCGAGCATTTTAGATAACACGTGTTGTGGATTTGTTTGTAAACAGCCATACATGTACCATAGGAAATCTTGTTTCAAACGGGAATTGAAATAAATAAAAGTATGTTTAATTATTATAATTAGGGACACACTGTTGATGTATTCAAGTTATGAACCTGTTGAAAATTGTTCAAAGACTGTTTAAAGCAGAAAGAAAATAATTTATTTTTGAACTTTGAAATGTCTTCGATTTTTGTAACCATGATGAGGTATTGTATTATAAACGCATCACTACCTATTTTATAAGGAAACTGATTTTTGTTTTTTAAAGCATTAACACAAAACATAATTCATTTACTTTTTTATTCTTATATTATTTGATGTACGACCATTAGTATAGAAATTCAAATTATTGATATCATTCTATACAACTAAACCCTGGGTTTACTTTCTGGTTTACTTTGGATTTACTAGAGTGGACCCAGAGTAAACCCAAAGAAAACCCAGAGTGGACACAGAGAGTAAACCCGGTCAAAAGTATACCCCTGAAAGCAGACACTAACTGTGTATTCGGAATATACAAGGGGCAGGAATTACATGCAGTAGGATGGTAAGATAAAAGACGGGTCTGCTTCACACTTCGGTGCGTACAGTTGACCTCAAAAGCAATGTCCAAGTGAACCCAAAATAAACCCCGAGTATACCCAAAGTAAACCCCGAGTGGACCCAATTTTTCAATAAGTAAACCCAGAGTAAACCCCAAGTAAACCCCAAAAGTAAACCCGGGGTTTAGTTGGGGTTTACTCTGGTGTTAGGTTGGGTCTGATCGGTACTGTATAATAGAAAATGTCAGCTCGACGCCTTTGTGGCCGTTGCGGCCTTTGATTTTTTTTTGTAATTTGCGAATTCAGCTCTAAATACATCCTGTGTTTCAGCATACTTTTTTTTCTCTAAAATGCCTAATACCAAAGTTGCATATGTTGGTGCAACTTAAGAGTTCCTTAAAGTAATTTGTATCTAGTATTTATCGCAAAAAATATTGTTTTGAAGTAAGAGATGTAATTCTTCCCATATAAACTCCTAGATAATCTTTGGTCAGTTTAATTACCTTGCTTGTTCATCAAGACGGAAATTGCTTCTGGTCCTTTGTTGTTTGGAATGTTCATAAAGAGGCTGGTGACATCAAAGCTAACTAAAGGGCTGTTATTTTCAACGGTTTTTGGTATATGACTTAGAAAGTCCATACTGTCGCTGATTTGATTAACCGGTATTTTTTTTTTATAAGGAGAAGATTAAATGCAAGGATTCTTATTTTAGATATCAAAAGTTGCTATTTTTTACGCAGTTTTTGTCATTTCATTAGCTAAAGGGTGGAAAGTGTTGTTTATATTTCTTTTATTAACTGCATCTTTTGCATATATAGTAATTATTAGATTTGTGTTTTAATAGATAAGCACTAAAGAGGAATTCGAAAATTTGAAAAGACAAACAGATGAAGAAAAAGCAAAGTTTGAAGTAGAGATGTCAGTTCTCAATGAGAACTTAACCACTATAAGAGGAGATCTTGTTTCCAATCTGGCAGCTATGGAGGAGGCTAACAAACTCAACGACCAATTATTGGGGGAAAAACTAGGTGATTATTTATTAATAATATTTACTCAAAGCTTCAATGGTTTCAAATCAAATAGAATTTACGGTGTCTACCAGGTTATCGTTTCCATCGTTTTTTGTTGATTTTCTTTATAGATAAACATAACTGTCAGTATATATAATTGAATCGAAATTTCTAAGATTTCTTTTATAACAAGTTTCCTCTTTATAATAGGAGTAATTCACAGGAACAAATTTTTATATTTAAAAAATCTGACATATTTTATTTATTAAGAAATTCTCAGAACTCTTTACGCCATTTTTCAACATTTTCATCTGGGTACTTTTCATGTTGTTTGCAATGCAATTATACTTGTTGTGGCTGAAGCTATAGAGGAATTATTTGAAAACAGGATGCATGGAATATTTTGGGCACTAAGGTATATATTTTGTAATACTAAGCAAAACGTGGTGGAAGCAAAAACTTGGGACAGCTAAAGTATAACATTTAAAGCAGAGATTGGATGATACAAATAGTAATTATTTAATTTAATTTCAAATTCGAGTTTTCATCATTTTTAAAAATTTTATTTGGAAAAAAAATGACTTAAAAGATAAGTTTTAGAATAAAGGTCATCATAAAAATTAAAGTAATTGCTCATCTTTCATATTATCAAAACAGTAATCAATTTCAACGAATCTATACTCCAAAAGCTATAAGCTAGGAAAAAAGCAATATGGGGTGTTACGTTAAGACAGTGACTCCTAGATTAATCAAGGGACCACAATGTGAATCAATTTCATTTGTTTCCAGAAATTTCTACAGTCATTCTACATTTAGCCTTGGTAATTAAAAGAAAATAGAAAGCATTGTGTTTGGTCTTCGTTTTTGGGAGTTGATTTTAATCAACTCTCCTATGCAGTTACTGAGGCAAACCGGAAGTGAAACAGTGTTTGGACCAAAGCACAAATCAATACCGCTGACAACATTTAGTTCTTGAAAATAATCGATACATTCGATGTAATGTATTTTTAAGATTTGTTTTTCAAGGAAACGTATTTAAAAAACCTTGTAAATAGTCAGAATTTAAATGATTCGATAATCTAGATATTTGTTGTAGTCGTACATTGTATGTATTCCTACGCCAGAGTTCAATATAGTCTCGTTCAACCAGACGCTCGGTTGTCTCTGTAATTCTCCGACAAGCAGAAAGTCTCTTTTGCTTGTCGGAGATTTACGGAGACAGCCGAGCGTCTGGTTGATCGAGACTAGAGTTCATTATTGCTTGGATCCATACAATTTCTCAGAACTATTTAAAGGGTCAGACAAAAACTAATTCATACTCTGAATCTTTGTAGATCAAGACAGCTAGTACTTGAACATTTTGCGAATTCGATATAGCGATTTGCTTCTGATTTAGTCAATTCTTAAGTGCTATTTTTTCTTTACCAGACAGTAATATTTCTGTGTCACACAAAAGTACATTTTTAGCATAGAATTACAACTATCCAAAATGGTCATTTGCAACAAATCGGAAAATTTTAGCATCGCGGAAAGAAAATAACTTTCAGTATTTACAAAACCTGACTTACTTAGATTAGATATAGCTTATTTACTTGTTCAATCTACAAATTACTTATGCATTATGCTCTCTTGATGTAAAGTTTATGCTTTCGATATGTTCAGCTTGAATTAAAAATTGTTCCGGTCGGAGTGGAGTAGTTTGTGCGATTCATCAAATATCAATTATTCGAGCATAGTTTCCCTCCTCTTGCATTGGTCTATCTGGCTCATATTTATCCATTGAGTGTCATTGGTCAAAGAATGTGGAGTGACGTTGATTAAAGTTTCTAAGTCAAGGTCAAACAGATCACTTTTTAAAAATCGTTTTATATAGCATATTTTTCAAGCCTATCTTTAAATTTATCTTAAGCCTACCTTGGTTATACTTTACATTAACAGAGCTTTCTGGTAAAGGTTGTATAGTGCCCTTGAACCTTGTTTCTGTGGTAAATGTTATGATCAGCAGATCTCGTTAAAATCAAGTTATAAACCATAGATTATTTTTCATTCACTTAATCTTGCTCAAATTAAAATTTTTAAAAATACCTTAGGTAAGGGATTTGCAATCAGCTTGAATTTATAGTTCTATACCAGTTGGAAAATTTGTTTGTCATATGTAAAGATCAAAGCAAAATCCCTTGAAATGCTTTTCAACAATTGTCTTTTATTGAAGTAGAAACCCTTTGAAACTTAATTTTATTTACATTGTATTTTGCATTGATTGATGAACAATTAGTTCTACAATATATATTATTATCTCTCGTTTGCACGGATGTGAACGAAAGGGGTCATTGATGTGAAAGTAATCCGGTATCATATTATATTTTTAACTCCGCGATATATTGAACCCGGGTTCGAAATATTGCTGTGATACATTGAACTCCCATAAGATATTGAATTCCGGGTTCAATATATTATGGCTGCAATATATCACCCCCCCCTACCTCTCCTTTTCAATTCCTATTGGAAAGGGGGTTCAAAGTATTATGGCCACAACATATTGAACCCCGTCCTATTTCCAATTTCCATTGGAGAGGGGGTTCAAAATATTATGGCCGCGATTTATTGAGCACCCCTTTGTTTTTCATTGCTATTGGAGATGGGGTTCAATATATTATGGCTACAACATATTGAACTCCCCTCCGATTTTTAGCTCACCGAGACGAAGTCGGGGGAGCTTATGCTATACCCTCGGCGTCGGCGTCAAACCTGGTGAAAGTTTTTGTTGCATGTCCTGTATCTAAGTTATTACTTGTCCTATCTTCACCAAACTTGCATGGATGATGCATCTGGACTTACTTATGGACTTGAAAGACGTGGATGCTAAATCTGGGCCATGAATTTCAGATGCTGGATGAGGTTAAGGTTTTTGGAGCACGTTAAAGTTTTTGGTGCAGGTGCCCTTTGATAGCAATTTCTAAATTACTTCTGGTCCTAACTTTACCAAACTTAATTGCATGGATGGTGCGTCTTATGATACTGATGCACCAGACAGGCTTGAATGCTGAATATGAGCCATAGGTTTCGGATGCTGGAGATGGTTAAGGTTTTTAGAGCTGGTTAATGTTTTTAGAGCAAGTGCCCTCTGATGATTATATCTTAGTTATTACTGGTTCTAACTTCACCAAACTTGCATGGATTGCGTCTTATGATACTGATGCACATGACAGGCTTGAATGCTGAATCTGACCGATAGGTTTTAGATGCTGGATGAGGTTTAGTTTTTTGGAACAGGTCAAATGTTTTATAGAAAATAGCTTGTATAGTTGATTTTACTATAATATAAATGAATCGCAGAGGTAGCTTCAGTTGCAGAGCCTGATCTCTATTATCAAGGATGCTTAAAAAAACCTCCTACCTCACTCTAACCTGCTTGATAGATGTGTTTGTTGTTAAATGATATAACATGATATAACCTCTGATGATTATATCTTCGTTATTACTGGACCTAACTTCACTAAAATTGCATGAATAGTGAAAGTTTTTGGAGCAGATGCCCTCTGATGATTATATCTTATTTATTACTGGTCCTAACTTCACTTATCTTGCATGGTTGGTGTGTCTTATGATACTGATGCACCTGACAGGCTTGAATGCTGTTTCTGAGCCATAGGTTTCGGATGCTGGATGAGGTTAAGATTTTTATAGCTGGTTAATGTTTTGGAGCAGGTGCCCTTTGATGATTATATCTTAGTTATTACTGGTCCTAACTTCACCAAACTTGCATGGATTGTGCGTCTTATGATACTGATGCACATGACAGGCATGAATGCTGAATCTGACTCATTGGTTTCAGATGCTGGAGTAGGTTAAGGTTTTAAGAGCTGGTTAAAGTTTTGGAGCAGGCTATAGATTTCAGATGCTGGATAAGATTTAGTTTTCTGGAACAGATAAAATGTTTTATAGATAATAGCTTGTATAGTTGATTTTACTATATTATAAATGAATCGCAGAGGTAGTTTCAGTTGCAGAGCCTGATCTCCATTATCAAGGATGTTAAGAAAAAATCTCCTACCTCACTCTAACCTGCTTGATAAATGTGTTTGTTGTTAAATGATATAACATGATTCCTATGATATAGTATTGTAAGATATGAAACACTATTGTTTTATATGATACAATATCATATCAGATATTATATTGTAAAAAGTTATATAAAACAAGAAGATATTGTATAAATTTTTTTGTACATTATGGTAAGAAATTATATCATGATATTGTTATGTATAGTTTTGTATAATTATGATACAATGTTGTACAATATGATATTGTGTTATATATTATTTTATCACATGCTATTTTTTCATATGATACTGCAATATATAATAGTGTATCATATGATACGATACTCTTAATATAAACTATTGTATCATTTGATACCATATTTTATAATATGATATTGGTTTATATTATTATATCACATGGCATTGTATTGTATGATATTGTAATATATAAGATAGTAAAATATGATACGATATTGTAAAATATTATATATTGTGTTATATATTTCTTTATCACTTGATATTGTATCATATGATATAATACAATGTTTTATCAAGTTATATTGAATCATTTGATACAATATCATACTATATTATTCAATATAATATCATATGTTACAATATTGTGATGTATTATGTGATATAATATTGTATCATATTATACTATATTGTATCATATATTATATATTATGATATTGTATTCTGTGATCAAATACAATGATGTTTAACCTGATACAATGTCATATCATATGTTACATATTATATTGTATCATTATTTATTACAGTATTTTATTGTATTATATGATATATATTGTAAGTATTATATGATGTAATATCGTATTTTATATTACTGTATTGATAAACATTGTATCTTATAATACCGTATGAAATTAATAAATTGATTATCATAGAATTTATTAACATATGATATAGTAATACGATATTGTGTCAAAAAAGTATCCATGTATATCCAAAGGTGATGCCCCGTCTCGGTGAGCTTTGTAATCTGTGAATACCTATGTTTGAGATGGTTGACAGTTTGTTATTGTCATTTTTTCATTGAACCCCTATCTTATTATTATTGCTTTAATGGAGAGGGGGTTTAAAGTATTCTGGCTGCCATATATTGAACCATCTTATATTTAAATCCCATTGAAAAGGGTTTCAAAATATTATGACCGCGATCCATTTTGACCCCCCTCCTATTTCAAATCCCATCGTAGAGGAAATCAAAATATTATGGCCGCTATTTATTGAATTTTAATTGCTTTTGGAGAGGGTGTTCAAAATATTATGGCTGCGATATATTGAGCACCTCTCCTTTTTCCAATTACCATTGGAAAGGGAGTTCAAAGTATTATGGTTGTGATATATTGAACTGCCCTCCTATTTTAAATCCCATTGGAGAGGAGGTTCAAAATATTATGGCCGCGATTTATTGACCCCCTTCCCTCTTTGGTTTTTATTGCTATTATACAGGTGGTTCAAAATATTATGGCCGCAATATATTGAATTCCCCTTCTATTTCCAATTCCATTGGAGAGGGGGTTCAATATATTATGGCTGCAATATATTAGGAGGGGGGTTCAATCTAACGCGGCCATAATATTTTGAAACCCATTAACAATGGAAATTGGAAAAAATCAGAGGGTTTATTATATTTTGAACCCCCTATCCAATAGCAATGAAAATAGGAGGGGTGTTCAATATTTCGTGGTCATAATATTTTGAAGCACCTCTCCAGTGTGATTTGAAATAAGAAGGGAATTTTAATATATTGTGGCGATAATATTTTGAACCCCCTCTCTAATGGGATTGGAAATAGGAGGGGGGGGGGTTAATTTATCGCGGCTATAACTTTAAAACCCTTTCCAATAGCAAATAAAAATAAGAGAGAGGGGGGTCAATATATCGCGGCCATAATATATTGAACCTGCATGGGGTTAAAAAAATTTATATGGGGTTAAATATTTCAAAGTGATATATCATACCCAGGTTCAGAATATCGCAAAAAATATTGAACCAGGGTTCAATATTTTAGCGGTATCAAATTATGTGGCATGGGTGTGCCCGGAGATACACCGTGTGTCCAAGCGGGTAACCACCACACCCTTTCACATACAATCACTGTCGATCATGAGGATTGAACTCGGGTTTGAATGGTAAGAAATGAGTGCATTGTCTACTATGGTACTTGGACACAAAGAGCTCTTTGAGATGATCACCATCTCAACGGCTTTTCTTGAGTTTTAATTCACAACTTTTCCTTCTTTCCCGAGACAGAAATGGAGGCTAAATTGGAAAACAACAATGATGAAAGGAGAATATTACTTGAAAGGTAAGTTATTATGCATGTATATGTGTATATATTTTCTGTATCATGCAATTAATGAAAACTTTAGTGGTTGGTGGTTCTAAATTAGCAAAAGACGTAGGATGGAAATCTATTGCAGAATTGCAATAAGGTTAATCGCAATTCGTTCCAACTGATTAACCGGTTGCTCGTATCAATAGACAACTGTCATTAATGCTACAGAAACCACGATAAAATATTCTGTTTAAAGTATGATTAAATCGGAAATTTTTAATGAAAACATTTTTATTAAACTCAGTAAAAACATTTTTTAAAATAAAAAAATATAAAAATGAACAAGCAAACATGCGTATGTCACAATTGCATAGCCAGTTCAACTTATCAAATAAAAGGTGATCAACAAAGGTCGATTAAAGTTGTCATTTAACAAGCTCTTGATGTTCCGTTTGGGGTAAACATCTTTTCCCTATCGTAATACATTGTAACATGTATGTGTCCAATATAAATAAATGCATCTGCTACGAAAATTGAATTTTCAAAAAAAACCCAAAACACCACACAATCAAAACATTGAAAGTAGCTATAACAATAATTGTAAAGGTACTCAACAGTGATTTTGTATGACTAAAGGAACATTCTTAATAATTGACACCTGTCTGGAGCAATTTCCTTCATGATTGCAGCCCCAGGGCCTTATTTATCTCCAATTCAACTTCATCAAATATTAAAAATTGATTTACAAAATTTGTAATAAAATTGCATTAAAATATAAAACTCAGGTGACTCAGGTGACCTATTGCAATTGTGCATCTTGCGTTGTACTTTTACAATTTTACATTTTTAACTTCTTGAAAACTAAAAGGACAATTATTACCAATTTTCGTGTGATGGTAAGAGGAATCTAAATTATGAAAATCATCACAGGCTCTACCTCCCCCTTGGATTCCACAGGCGGGGCAAAATATGCAAAAAAAAAAAACCAAAAACTGTCTCTACTCTCACCAGTAGTTGGCCATAGTTTAGTTCCCAAAATGGACGTCACTTTTAAATCTTGAACTTGCTTTTTGTAAAGTAAAACTTAAATATCTTACAAACAACAATGCTCACTTACTTTAAATTTTTAGCATTTAGTGATGTGTCCTTTAGCTTTGATAACAGCTCTAATTCGCTTCGGAAGACTTTGATATAGACTTTTAATGTAATGTAGAGGAAGTGATGCTCAAATTTCAGTCACTACTCTTTCAAGGTCTGACTTGTTTTTTATTTCATTTACGCGACGTTTGATGCGGATTTTAAGAACTCTCCATACATTTTCTATAATGTTTATATCTGGGCGTTGTGCGGGCCAAGATAATGTATGAATATTGTTCTCTGCTTTCCAGGCATTACATTGTCTTGAAAAATGACATGGGGCATTATCTTCTTGAAATATCCAAGGCTGGTTTCCGAAGATTTTTGTTATGACTGGCCACAAATTATTGTTTAAAGTTTCAATATAGCTATTGGAATTCATATTTCCATTGACAAGTGTTGACAAGTGTAATTGTCCCGACAGCATTATAAGTTATACAGCCCCAGAACATAGCCGATATCGTACCTTGCTTCTCTCTGTCCGTGAGCATTCCTGTGCACTCATCAAGTAAACGTTCGTAAGATTTTCTCCACAAATACATTTTTGTTCTCCTCTAGAACCACTTTTGTCTCATCACTAAAAAATTACCTTAGACCAATTATTTTTAACTGTCCAACACAATTTCTGCCTACAAAAAACTGGTGCGCCGAGATCTGTTCTCTCTCCTGGTCGGAACTTTCTTAGAAACAACATGTCTTTTATATTTATTTTCAAATAATCTTCTCTTCACAGTCCTGGAAGAAATATTTTCCACGGAATTGTTGTTAAATTTAGCGGTAAGGTCTGCGAAAGACTGCCTTCGTTTTTTCTGACCATCCGAAAAAGTCGGCGATCGGCTCTGCTGTCAGTTTTTCTCCGTCTGCCAGTTCTTGGAATGTTTTTTTCATTACCCCTCTCTCTTACTCGTTTTAAATACTTGTTTATAGTTCTAGGATTAACTACGGTGAGTTTTGATATTTTGTGGTTAGAATAGCCTGTCTTATGTAAATCTGCAATATTTTTTAACCTCCGCTGTCAAATGTCTTCCACGATGACCTATTTTTTAGCAGACGATTATCAACAAAGAAATCGGAATAAATATTCAGAAATTAAATTTAAAACCAAAATAGTTGTCCATATTTTTATCCAGATGCAGAAATATTTAATTTTCAAACGTATTGGTTAATTAAGACACAGTTTAATCATCGCTGAAACAAATTTGTGATATTTGATATTTTATGGCCAGAATAGCCTGTCTTATGTAAATCTGCAATATTTTTTTAACCTCCGCTGTCAAATCTCTTCCACGATGACTTATTTTTTTAGCAGACGATTATCAACAAAGAAATCTGAATAAATATTCCGAAATTAAATTTAAAACCAAAATGGTTGTCGATGTTTTCATCAAATTGCAGAAATATTTAATTTTCAAACGTATTGGTTAATTTAGAGACAGTTTAATCATCGCTGAAACAAAAAAAAAAAACCAACTGAATGCATGGTTATGATGTCCATGAAGCCCTTTATCAAAATTGCGAAATTTATGGCCCTTAGGTCAAGGGTTCAGGCTCTAGGGTGGGCCAATATGACCATATAGTAAAAATGTATTTAATTTTAGAATATCTACGGACTTTTCTAGGGGGTTTTCCCCCGATTACGACAATGAACACACGGCGAGTGTGACCGGTATGCAGAGGATGCTCACTCCTTTTAGGCACCTGATCCTACCTCTATCTTTTTAGAGGTCCGTGTTGCGCTGCTTTGAATTTGTATTTCGTTTTATGGATTTTTGAGATAGTTAACAGTTTGTTATTGTAATTTTTTCTTTCATTCGGTTATTGTCTTATCTTATATGTGCTATTGATAAGAAGACAAAAGGTTGAAAATTTCACGTTATTGTAATTCATTAGTTAAGAATTATTTTATTATCAGTTTAAAGAATAAGGAATTTTATAAGAGTTTAATTATTTGATGTTTCTTTTGTTGTAAGGTGCTTAACAAGTGAAGAAAAATGTGAGAACCTAAAACAAGAATCAACAGACTTAAGAAGAAAGTTGGACGATACACAGGCAGCTTTACAAGAGTTGGGAAGGGAGAACCAGTCATTACAGGTGTTTAAACATTTGATAAAAAAAAATTAACATATATAGAATTATTTTCCGTTTTCTTTTTATATTAATTTGCCTTATTGTTAAACATGCAATTAATTTTCACAATTTGAAGTAGAAAAGGTATTCACAGTCACTAGATTAATGACTAAGTATCATTAAAACACATGTTGTAAGTAAATATGCCAAGTGCCGCCAAGAATATATTTCTGTATTTCCCTTAAACTTCCTTTTAACAATTTACCTTTTTACTGGCTATAAAAATAGTAATAATTTGCTTTTCAGCAATTTTTTAACAAGGAGGAGCCTCTTGATTTTGTCAGAAAATAGTCGTTTATTAGCATAACCTATTAAGAAGAGGTACACGAACTCATTTAAAATCTATATCTATAAGCAGTAAGCTTAAGAAATACACATCTAAATCTATTGTTGTTACAGATCACCACTACTAAGGTGAGCAGTAGAAAATGGGCAGATGATAGCGATGTCAAAGAATGCATGGGCTGCAGCAAAAGTTTTTCTGTAACGGTTAGAAAAGTAAGTAAACACTAGTTAAAACATATTGGAGAAAAATCTTAATATCCATTATAATTTAAAGAATTGTGTGTAGTACGTGGTAAATGTTATCGTAGAAGGCGGTGTTTTACTGATGCAAAACTTTTTTTTAAAAAGTGCACAGAGCCTTGTCATGTTAACAAGAAGTAGCAGGTTCCTTGTGTATATATTAAATATTTGATGATCTTTTATAATATAATAATACATTACTAGCATGACATTTTGATGCATTAACATAACACCCTGATAGTTCTTTATCACATAATTGTACTTTGTATTTATATATTGATTCTTTGTTTTTGTATGGTGTTATTTAACATTGCAATGTGTGGTGTTACTTCAGAATGCAGTGATTTAAGGAACAAGGAATCATTCTTTGAGTTTTATGAGGTGATAACGAGGTGTTATTTCAGTATGCTGTGATTTAAGGAATAAGGAATCATTCTTTTAGTATTATGAGGTGATAATTTCGGTAAGGGAGTGGTCAAATCTAAAACAGCGAAAAGGGCTTAATGATACATTTTACCATGCTCCGACCGATATTCAAAGACTAATTCCTTAGAACTTTTATTTATATAATTTTCAGCAATTGCACAATTAAATGTTAGAATATTGGCATATTTATGTGACTTTCATTTCTTTTAATTATGCAAACCCCACTTGCACCCCAACAATAGGTCATTTGAATTTATTGGACTGTACAATACAAAATTGATTCACAGTTTTATCACTGACAAATAATATTAAATAAAGAATGCATGGTACAGAATATTGGACAGTCTCCTTAAAAATACACCATTTTAAGAAGTATCGGGGGGTTCGACCCCCTCAATCTCCTTGTAATCTTCATATTAATTAAATAATACATGTACCATGTATCTATGATTATAAGGAAATTTGTTAATTATATAATTTTAAATAGAGAATTGAATTATTTTGCATAATTATATTAAGAAGGTTAATTTAGTAGTTAAATATACTGATTAAATGACCCCATGAGCATCAATGTAAATTCAAACGTTTTTCTAGTTTCTATAAATTAATAAAATGCAAGCTTATAAAAGAAAATCATAGGCCTAAAGGATATATTTTCTAAGATATGGAGTTGCATTGTACTATAGGAGAAAGTGAGGAAAATTTTGAAACGGCTAATTGCATCTCCCAAGAATCGGATTAGAAACATATTCAATGTTTTGTCCACAGAAGAGCTTTGAATAACTATTTTCATTTATTGCAAAGGTAGGGGTTCTTGGCACATGTTTTTTTTCTATATAACAGTTGAACAAATATCAGACATAGAACTTTGTAAATGTATTACATACAGTATGTATGTACAGTGAAGTTCTGACATTTTCTTTTTTAACTAAAAAAAAGTTCTAGAATATTTATCTTTATTTATATGTCAGAAACCTTTTTGATTCAATTACATATTTTTGTTACTTTAATTAAATTCATATTTGTCCCATTTGAAATTAGCCTTGTGGAGGATATTTGTCCCATTAGGTCAGTTCTAGATTTAATTATAAGGACAGCTGATGGCTTGTTGGTGCAGTTTGCGTGATATTTGGTCATGGCCATTTTTAGACTGTATTCTTCTCTGTTGTTTCTGTTGTTCATTAATTGTATAAACTAAGATATTAAACCAACATTCATTAAGCTTATAATTTATTGTAAGAAAGATGTAATAATAAACGATGAAAAAGATTTTATTTCTATTTACAGCAAAACTCGTTTTTAGCAAATTTCAAGGGACCATAGAAACAACTTTGTTATAACCGTAATTAGTTTTCGTTTACATCAAATTCGTAAGAAATCTTATAGCGAATTAGTTTTTTAAAAAAATCAACTGAGAGTACTTAAAACTATGGTAGGTTATAAAATCAATATCACCACCATTTACAAAATTTGTTATTATAACCTTTTTTTCTTTTCTTTTTTGAAAAGCTGTTTAATATTATAGAATTACCGGTAATGTATTTTATAGATATATCTTAAAATGTCATGTATCTTCAATGAAATTTGTTATGGAAAATATTCGTTATATGAATGATAAATTAGATTAAAAAATTGCCAGCAGGGATCTTAAAATTAGTACGTCAAATCCGTTAATTCATTATAGCCCTGTTCGTTATATACGGCAATTTTCTATACTAGGTTTATTTAAGAATTCTGCTGGAACATGAATAAAAATTCGTTATAACCATAAATCCGCTATATTCCTGTTCGTTATATTCGAGTTTTGCTGTACTTTTTTTAAGGTGGTGTGGTACACCTCCATATTGTGACATATTTCTCATCGAAATAAACAATAAAAAAAAGAATAATTTTATAAAGGTTTTCCTTTCTATAATTGTTACCTAACAGCTTAGCTCAATGGTTTAGAACATTAACTACGAATATATAAGTCATGGGATCGTATATCGCTGGAGCCTTTATTATTTTTACCTTTTCAAATATTTTGAAAACAACTTTATGTCAAATATTGTAAAATTGGAAAATTTTAAATTTGGTTATTATGTACATTTATCTACATTTGAATAGAAAAGTGTTCCACATCACCTTAGTTCAGAATTGCACGAGATTCAGGTACATTGCACACTTTTTTTTAATTTTAGCATTCTGGGTACTTTCATGTCATTTGCAATACCAAATACCCTTAGATAAATTTTTAGGTCACCGAGACGAAGTCGGGGGGAGCTTATGCTATACCCCCGGGGTCGGCGTCGGCATCTGGACCTGGTTAAAGTTTTTGTTGAAGGTCCTGTATCTAAGTTATAACTTGTCCTATCTTCACCTAACTTGCATGGATGATGCATCTGGACCTACTAATAGACTTGAAATACTTGGATGCTGAATCTAGGCCATGAGTTTCAGATGCTGGAGGAGGTTAAGGTTTTTAGCTCACCTGACCTGAAAGTTCAAGTGAGCTATTCTGATCATATTTTGTCCGGCTGTCTGTCTGTTTGTTTGTATGTCCATCCGTCTGTAAACTTTTTCAATTGAAACTGTTTGTATCAATCGATTCAGATGTATATCGTCATAGCTCAGTGGTTAAAGTATCAGGCTTGTGAACCGCAGATCATGAGTTCGAATCCGCCTGGGGCTTTTGTTCATGTTTACTGAATAAAAGTTTTGAAAATATCATATTTATCCAAAATTACACATTTTTTCGCCTATTTGACATATAAACTTCTTATCCATCATGTTTTCTATCATTATCAAGTAATTTTCTGCTGATTTGAGAAACTATTTCAAGGTGTAGTGAGGTACCTTAAAACGCGTTTCTACAAGTCGTTTCGTCCAATGTAACGTTTTCGGGTGAATGAAATACCCGAATGCGGTGAAGCATGAATAGAATAGGGATATCTGTTTTATATAGGGGGAGTAGAGCGATGTGCAGAACAATAGAAATCGACAACTAATATGGCGGTAGTCCGAGATAAAAGGGAAATAATGCGTATTTATGAATTCATGTAAGCTTTAATTACGCTTTGTAACTTGGGGAACTATCGCCTGTATTTTGTAATGTTTACATATCAATCAAACAAAGACATCGTTAAATAAGACAGCTGACTGTTTACTTGCGCAAAATACTATGCATTACATGTAACAGGTACCGTACATTAACAACGTACTAAAATACAATTCAACTGGCAATACGGTATGATCTTTGCGTAATGGTCGATTAATGCAATGTGTTTTGTTAGTTGCTCAGTATTTTCTCGAGTCTATTCAGCCTGAACAGAGATTAATTTCGCTCATGGAAATATGGAAATATGTACATATAGCAGAGACATAAATAATTGTTATTTATATCTCTGCAGGTAGGTACATGTGTGATTCATTTTAAAAGATTATGCTCTTTGTTTTAGTGCATTTTTACTCTGATTTAATTGTTTACAATTTTCTCTAACAATATTTGAGTGTCAAGCTTCGAGTTATAAGCAAGATACAGAGCTTTGCTCACAATTCTGTCTTTGCAGCTGAGGCCTTGCTTATGTTCGTTTACATTTTAAATGCTGAAAAGGAAACACCAAGTTTTAAAATCTTAATTTGAATGTAATAAACTCATGTGAACAAAAACATGACTCAAACCTAGCAGAATTGTGAGCTATGCATCTTGCTTATAATTCTATGATTGACGCTGAAATTTTGGTTGATTATTAGAAATGGCTTGTTAAATATTAAATTCTTGTACAGAATATGTAGTAGGATGATATACTGTAACTACATTTTGCACCCCCTTCTTATACGATGAATTGTAGGTATGAGAACTAAACCAATTTTGATAGTTTTTCAGACATGAGTGAATAAAAACGACGTCTTTAAATCATAAATCATTTCCATAGTTCTGACACAATATTGTTATGGGGATAATTAAATGCATTATCGCTGTTCTTAAGTAAATATTACAGCAGAAAAACATCTATGGTTTGTGGCCATTTGTTGTTTTTAAATAAAGATGAAATTAATGGGTGGGCCTTAGTACAATAGAATGATATGCCTGACAATACATTGATAAGAATAGCTCTTCGACATATCATGTGACAACATTTTTCATTCGAGTGTATTCATGGATCAAGTGAATAAAGTTTTAAAACATCACACAAGTTCACGCCAGGTAAACAACAATCGTTTATAATGGGGAAGACCAATTAAAGTTTTTAATTTGAGCGCATTGAGGTACAATTTTCTTCTTTCACATATAAGAATTTAAAAAATAAAATACAATAATAAGTAAGAAGTTGAGGAAGAAAATATACCTGTATGATGTTATTTATTTTGATCATTTTATTAAGATTAAGTGTATCCATAAAAAAGTGTAAAATTCGGATACTTGTTTTTGTTATTTTACCGAAGGGCTATATATCCTTTGAACGCCCATATAAAGCCATTGTTACTCAGGTGATGATGCATCTTATGATACAGATGCCCCTGACAGGCATAAATGCTGAATCCTAGACATAGGTTTTGCATGCTGGAGGAGGTTAACGTTTTAAGAGCTGGTTAAAGTTTTTGGAGCAGGTGCTCTCTGACTCTCTGATGATCATATTTTTGTTTTTCCTGGTCCTTACCTCACCAATCTTGTATGGATGGTGCGTCTTGTGATACTGATGAACATGACAGGCATGAATTGAATGCTGAATCTGACCCATAGGTTTCGGACGCTGGAGGAGGTTAAGGTTTTAAGAGATGGTTAAAGTTTTTGGAGATGGTGCCGTCTGATGATTATATTATTATTTATTATATTGCATAGTTGATTTAACTATAATATAAATGAATCGCAGAGGAAGCTTCAGATGCAGAGCCTGATTTCCATTATCAAGAATTCTTAGGAAATCTCCTACCTCACTTAAACTTGCTTGATAGATGTGTTTACTGTTAAATGATATAGGATGATTCCTATGATATAGTATTGTATGAAAGTATACATTATAATTGTTTGATATGATACATTATTATATCATATATTATATTGTAAAAAAATATAAGATACCATATGACAAATCAATTTTTGTACATTATGATATTATATTGTATTATGGTATTGTTATGTATAGTATTGTATATTATGATACAATGTTAAATAATATGATATTGTATTATATATTATTTTTTTGCATTATATTGTTACATATGAAATTGCAATGTATAATATTGTATCATATGATTTGATATTCTATGATATTTTAGATTGTATCATATGTGTTGTATACTATGATACTGGTTTATATAATAAATAAATATTATATCACATGAAATTGTATTATATGATATTGTAATTTATATACATTTTATCATATGATAAGATATTGTGTAATATGCTATTCTATGATATAATATATTACTATATCACATGATATTTTATCATAAAATACGATACAATGTTGTATCAAATTACATCAAATCTTATGATACAATATCATAATATGTATTAAATATGATACAATATCATACAATACAATATCATATCTATATACATATAGTTAACAATATCATATCATATGTAACAATATTGTAATGTATTAGTTAGTATCATATTATATTATATTGTATCATATATTATATATTATGATATTGTATTATGTGATCTAATACAATAATGTTTAACATGATACAATGTCAAATCATATGTTACAATATCATATTGCATCATTTTTCATTACAGTATTATATTGTATTATATTAAATATATTGTAAGTGTCATAGGATGCAATATTTTATTTTATATTATTGTATTGATAAACATTGTATCTTGTAATACTGTATGAAATGAACATATGATTTTTAGACTATTTGTTAACATATGATATACGATATTGTGTCATAGGTTTTGGATGCTGGATGAGGTTAAGTTTTTTTAGCAGGCACATGTTTGATAGATGATAGTACATTTGTACTATTTCAAACTTGCATAGTTGATTTAGCTATAATATAGATGAATCGCAATGTTAGCTTGGCATGCAGAGCATGATCTCCATTATCAAAGATGCTAAAAAATATAAATCTTAGTTATTACTGGTCCTAACTTCGCTAAACTTGCATGGATGGTGCTTCTTATGATACTGATGCACCTGACATGACAGGCGGCATAATTGCTGAATCTGACCCATAGGTTGCGGATGCTAGAGGAGGTAAAGGTTTTAAGAGATGGTTAAAGTTTTTGGAGATGGTGCCGTCTGATGATTATATCTTAGTTATTATAGGTCCTAAAATCACCAAACTTGCATTGCTGATGCGTCTTATGATACTGATGCACCTGACAGGATTGAAAGCTGAATCTGACCCATAGGTTTCGGATGCTGGATGAGGTTTTGTTTTTTTGAACAGGTCACATTTTTTTAATAGATATTAGCTTGCATAGTTGATTTAACTATAATATAAATGAATCCCAGAGTTAGCTTCAGATTCAGAGCCTGATCTCTATTATCAAGGATGCTTAAAAATTCTCTTACCTCACTCAAATCTGCTTAATAGATGTGTTTGTTGTTAAATGATATAACATGATTCCTATGATATAGTATTGTATGATACTATACATTATAATTGTTTTATATGATACAATATGATATCATATGTTATATTGTAAAAAATTATATGATATCATGTGTCTGTTTGTATCTATTTTAAATACATTCTGATTTGATATTATATTATGATATTGTAAGCTCACCTGAGCTGAAAGCTCAAGTGAGCTTTTCTGATTACCAGTTGTCATCATCCTTCTGTCCGTCCCTCCGTCAGTCCGTCTGTCCGTCTGTAATCTACATTTTGAACTTCTTCTCTAAAACCACTTGGCCAAATTCAACCAAATTTGGCACAAAGCATCCTTATAAGAAGGTGAATATAAATTGCAAAAATGAAAGACTGATCTTTATTCAAAATGAAGAAAACCTGGAAATTGTAGAAAAAGGGGTCTGCATTATTAAAAACCTTTTCAATAACTACTGAGTCAAATTCAACGTAATTTAGCAAAAATAATCCTTATGGAAAGGGAAATATAAATTGCGAAACTAATGGGCTAATTCTGTTTCAAGTTTGAGTAATTTACGTAACTATTAACAAAGAGATAATAGCGGTCAATCAGTTTATAAATTCGGGTTCGGTATTACGATTTACCGGTATTCCATACCTCGAAAACGATGTTCTTTGTTCGAAGTAGCCATGTTTGACGCATAACAAACGGGTTAAACTGACAAAGATGAATTTTCTTGTTGTGCAACACTTTACGTGCGAAGGGAATATTTGAAACATGAAAAATATATTTGTGCCGGTTTTGTGAAGTAAATTGAAGTTAAATATTTCAATGCGTTGACATTTTTACTTGTGCCGGTGGTTTTAGGTTGTTTTGATTCTCCTTCCATTTTCGTTACTTGAGGGGAACTATTGCCTGGAATTTTTACGTATCAAATCAAATATAGACTTCGGTAAATCAGACAGCCGATTGTTTACCTGCGCAAAATATGCAAAATCTGATGCACTAACAACATAGTGTAAAATACTATACATTTTATTGGTAATTCAGTACGATCTCTCAGTAATGGTTAGTAATGAACAAAAAAATTGACTCAAACCTAGCAGAATTGTGAGCTCTGTATCTTGCTTATAATTCTACGATTGACGCTGAAATTTTGATTGATCAATAAATATTTCTCGCTAAACATTAAATACTTGTACAGAAAAATTAAAAGGAAGATATGCTGTAACTACTTTCTGGGGCCCCTCCTTATACGATGAATAATATGTAATCTACACCAACTTTAATGGTTTTTCAGACACAATCAAATATAAACGATCTCTTTAAAACAGTTTCCAAATTTATGACAGTACTGTTACGGTGATATGTATTATCATGTTTAAGAAAATATAACAGCGGAAAATCATATTGGTTTGTAGCAATTTGTTGTTTTTGAATAAAGATGAAATTAATGGGTTGGCCTTAGTACAATAGAGTGATATGCCTGACAATACATTGATAAGAATAGCTCCTCGAGATATCATGTGACAACAATTTTCACTCGATTGTATTCATCGATCAAGTGAGTAAAGTTTAAAAACATCACACAAGTTCACGCCAGGTAAACAACAATCGTTTGTAATGGGGAAGACTAATTGAATTTTTGATTGTTTTTAATTTTAGCGCATTGAGGTATATTCTTTTACATATAGGAATTTTAAAAATAAAATACAATAATAAATAAGAAGTAGAGGAAGCAAATTGAAAATGGGTGGAGGGAGGCCAGACCTTATCAGAAATCTTGATAAGCATAAAAAAAAAAGGATTTTGAGTACGGCTATGTCTAACTTTGCAAAAAAAAAAGTGGAGGGGGGGGGGCTTAGCCCACAACACACCCACCCCGTTCCAACGCCTATGCATTGATTCTAATAGCTCTTTAACATATCACTTGTCAACATTTTTCATTCGAGTGTATTTATTGATCGAGTAAGGTTATGAAACATCACACAAGTTCACGCCAGATAAACAACACTCGTTTATAATGCGGAAGACTAATTAAAGTTTTGTTTTTAATTTGAGCGCATTGAGGTACAATTTTCTTATTTCACGTATAGGAATATTTTAAATAAAATACAATAACTAGTAAGAAATTGAAGAAGAAAATGTACCTATATGCTCTCATGTATTTTGTTTGTTTGATCGCTTTATAACGCGGGGGGGCGGGGAGAGAACTAAAATAAAGGGAGTTGGAAGTTAACAGTGAACCCCTACCAAAAATTTAGTTTTATATCTTGCATAGGATCTTGTTTTCGGTAAAAATGGTATTTCATAAAGGTACAATGTCAAAGATTAAGTGTATGCAAAAATAAGTGAAAAAGTTGGATACTTTACGGTATTCTTTTTTTTTTAAATTCTACCGAGGGGACATATGGCACAATATCCTTTGAACACCCATATAAAGCTATTGTTGCTCAGGTGATCGATGTGGCCCAATCTTGTTATGTATAGTATTGTATAATATAATACAATATTGTATAATATGATATTGTATTATATATTATTTAAACACATGATATTGTTTCACATAATATTGCAATATATAATATTGTATCATATAAAATGATATTGTATAATATATAAGATTGTTTTATATGATACGATATTGTATAATATAATATTGGTTTATATAATATATAAATATTATATCAGATGAAATTGTATAATATGATATTGTAATATATAATATTGTTTCATACAATATCCGCAACGTTATTTTTTACAAGATAAACGATAGGATAGGATTCACGCACGATTCAATAGGATTAACGCACGATGGAACAGTATACACGCACGACAGGATAGGATTGATACACGATAGGAAAGGATAAACGATGTTCATGATAAACGTACAACTGCTTTAAACGATCTTAATGAATAACCTGATAATGGCATAATTTGGAAAAGAACACGTACGAATAAAGATTTACGTGGAATTTCTTTTTAGTAACATTTGCCGAATTGTTAATCAGCGCTCTATCATTTATAGAATGTATAAAAATGACCAGTAAATTTTTTTAACAAAATTTATGAAATTTAATGATCAATAATTTTTTCTGTATTAGCATTGCTATAATTACGGAACACCCTAGCCGATCGCCGCGAATATTGCAGCCCGAGATTAACTCACACGGAAAATAGCGAGTTCAATTATAAAAATCCAACTCTTCTTTAAAATAAATATAAAATCTATCATAAATACATTTCTTTCTGTATAAGGAAATGATGCATTAAAAACGAATTATATGACATACAAGTTAAATAAATATTTACGCAGATACAAATATCACACGGAAAATAACGGGTTCAATTAAAATACAACTCTGGTTTAAATTAAATATAAATTATATCATAAATACTTTTGTTTCTGTAATATATGATGCATAAAAACAAATTATATTGCATAAAAATTAATTTTTACGCAGGTATAGACTCCGTGTACGATTTATTATATATGATATACAGGTAAATATGTTACCTTGTTCCTAAGAACTTCGATAGTTTACATTATTTTTTTATTTCCAATGCTTACAGAAATATTGGTTAAATTTGATCTGAAAAATTAAGAAATTAGTATCATGATAGAATGCTGGGTAGGATTTTACAATTCTTGTTCGATAAATTTTCTTATACGGCGCACTGAAAGACTTGCAACTTTGAAATAAATTTACTTGCTTATGAAAAGGCACGAAACGATTAACACGATAGGATAAACGGAAAAACTGTTAAAATTGAACGATAAACCTGATAGGATAAACGTACGATAGGATAGGATTAACGCACGATAGAACAGTATACACGCACAATACGATAGCATTAACGCACGATAGAACAGTATACACGCACGATACGATAGGATTGATACACGATACGATAGGATATAATTGTAAAAAATAACTTTGCGTGTACGGTATGATACGATCTTGTATAATATGATATTGTGTTATATAATATATTACTATATCATATGATATTGTATCGTATGATATGATACTGTTGTATCAAATTATATTGTATAATATGATACTATATCATAATATGTATCAAATAGTATACAATGTGATATCATATTATAGTATACAATATAATTTCATATGTTTTAATATTGTGATGTATTAGGTGATATTATATTGTATCATATAATACCATATTGTGTCAAATATTATATAGTGTGATATTGTATTATGTGATCAAATACAATAATGTATAACATGATTCAACGTCAAATCATAAGTTACAATATCATATTACATTTTTCATTACAGTATTATATTGTATTATATGAAATATATTGTAAGTGTCATAGGATGCAATATTATATTTTATATTATTGTATTGATAAACATTGCATATTAGAATATGAAATGAACATATGATTATCATTCTATTTTTTAACATATGATATACGATATTGTGTCAAAACAGTATCCATGAATATCCAAGATCATTAACTATGATTTTCATATAAAATGATTAAGGTGGTCTCATTAAGGTGATGCCTCGTCTCGGTGAGCTTTGCAAACTATGATTACCTATGCTTAGTCGTGTATTGAAACATGACGCACAAGAGGGGGCGATTAAACAGAGAAATCTTGGGCATTTTTCATACAAATAATTGAGCATCGCTTTTAACCTGGTGTTCATGAATATCAGATAGAAAATGTGCTGCATATATATCTTGGGACAGAGTATAGAAATAATTGAAAGTAGTGACGTTAATAACTTTTACCTTTTCAGAAATGTTACCTTTTTGATAAAAAAAAAATCAATCATCAATTTTAATTAAAAGAATAAATCATACATTTTTAATTAAATTTCAGCATCATTGCAGGAACTGTGGAAACATATTTTGTAACGACTGTTCAGCTAAAGAAGCAAAACTGGTCTCATCTAAAAAGCCTGTTCGTGTTTGTGATGGTTGTTTTATTGAAATTGGGAAGATGTAACAGTTTATTTTTTATTTGCTTTGTAGGTCTTCAATATTGAATATGATCATATATTTTTTTTTTTACCAATCTATTGTTTTTATAGTGAAATATAAAGATGAATTCTATTATGTTATTGGAATCTATTGGTTGTATTTAGAATTTGATTGACGTAATATATATGTAAAATGTTGGCAATATAACAGTTATTAGCTCACCTGAACCGAAGATTCAAGTAAGCTTTTCTGATCACCTGTTGTCCCTCGTCTGTCCGTCCATCCACCTTACAATCCGTTTGTCTGTAAACTTTTCACATTTTTACTTCTATATAAAAATTTAACCAAACTTGGTACAAAGCATTCTCATAGGAAAGGAATTCTAATTTTTTTTAGGGTTGAACTAATATCAAAAGCGAGATAATTACATAACAATGAAAAATGGAGTGTGTCTTTAAAAATTTTCTCAAAAAGATTCACTGTGCAAGAAAAATCAACGTTTAAACCATTGAAAACTTGTAATATATAATGATTTTTCTCTGATTTGTTACAATTGTGACTCCTGGACCAATACTGGGACCACGAAAGGGGTTCAAAGTTCAACATAGAAATAAACAGTGATCTTTTTAAAAATATTCTTTTCAAGAAATTGTGAGATTACTATTCAAGCATCTGCATATAGTATAGATTCTTCATTGTTCAAAACGTGAACCCGTATCAATAAAGGTGTCCCAAGAAAGTTTCCAAGTTTAACATTAAAACTGATAGGTAAAATGCTTAAAAATCTTAATTAGTAAAGTTTTTATAAAAATCTTTTGCTGAAGAAATACAATGCTACATTTTGTGATACTTCTATGTCGTTATTTATTCTTCATATCCTCATTTCAAGGTCACAGTGACCTTTTACTTTTTATAATTATTGATAGTTCATTTTCCATTTTCGTTACTTTGATTAAGACTTAGGGTAATGAGATTGGTCAGTTGATGCATCTTTGATCCAAACTGTTGACATTATTTTATTAATATTGTGTTATATGTTTTGTAAAATGTTAAAATATATAATTTTTGCAACAATTATTAGAGTTTCATATTTAAAGATTTCGAAAGAGATACAGCAAATTTTGTTCAGGTGAGCAATGGGGCTCATGGACCTTTTATACATTTTATCTATTTTATTGCTATAAATACAAATTCAAGGCTATAATAATTTTGTTTCCTATCTTTTATTTATCATTTACCGTTATTTATCCTTTTTAGTCTTAGAATGATCACTTATTTGATTCAATGCAAGTAAAATACTTTCAACTTTTACAAAAAACTATTGACTTGTAAGGATATGGAGCACATAACAAGTCTGCACTGAAGCATCAAACATATATTTTTGTAGCTCACTTGAACCGAAGGTTTGAATGAGCTCTTCTGATCACGTGTTGTCCATCTTACTGCCTGTCAGTCCGTTATGTCCATCCTTTTCTTTAACCACTGGGTCATATTTAAACAAACTTGATTCAAAACGTACATATGGGAAGGAAGTTCTTAATTGTTAAGATAAAGGGAAAATCCTATCAAAGGGAAATAATCAAAACACAGAGAAAAAAGAGCGTGTGCCATAAAAAATAAACATCTTTTTCTCGAGAACCACTGCTTTAGAAATGCTAATATTTAAAAAAAAAAGCTTTCATATGTAAAGAAGATTTTAATTTGCAGACATGGTGACCCCGAACCAATGCTTGGGCACAAAGAGGGGTTCCTAGCTCAACATTAAAATATAAAGAAAATACATTTTAAAATCTTCTGAAGAAATGCAATGCTATAGTTTGTGAAGTTACTTTGTAAGCATTTTCAGATAGTACAATCATAAATATTGCAAACCAAACCCCCAGACCAGTATTGAAACCGTAAAAGGGGTTGAAAGTTCAACAGAGATGTTATGAAAAATGTTTAAAAATCAACTTTTCAAGAACTAAAATGTTACAATTTTTAAGAATTCTTTGCAAGCTTTCTGGGATAGTAAAGATTCTAAAGAATTTAAACAATGACCTCCTGACCAATACTTGGACCCAAAGAGGGGTTCAATGACCTCCTGACCAATACTTGGACCCAAAGAGGGGTTCAAAGTTAAACATAAAAATAAAAAAAAAAGTTTTTAAAACATTCCGAATAACTACAATGCTATAATCCGTAAAAGTACTTTGAAAGCATCTTCAAAAAGTGTAAATTATAAGTTGTGTAAACTGTCATCATAGTCAAATATTAAGACCTCAAGGTTCAATATAGCAATTTACAGGGAACATAGGGCAAATCCTTTTCCCAAAAATTACTATGCTACAGTTTGTTGGATTACTATCCAAGCATCCCCAGATAGTGTTGATTCTAAATTGTAAAAAGAATAACCTCAACGCGAAAACTGGACCCTAAAAAGTATTCAAAGTTCAAAAGAAATATGTAGGAATGTTTTGAAATCTTTTCTCCAAGAAATGTAATGCCACGTTTTGTGATAAAAAGTTTATAAGAATCACCAGTCATGTATCTTTATATCCTCATACCAACCGTATTTTTCAAGAGTTTCATTTTTAAAAATTAAAAAAAAAGATTCAAGAGACATTGTTCAGGTTAGCGACTTGGTCCCTGGTCCTTTTGTTTCATAATCGGTTAAATGAAGTTATTTGCTATATTGCATGTTAAATTCAATTCAATTGATAACAAAACTGTATTCCACGAAAGTAAACAATAGTTATAACCACACTTCCTATTTTTGTCTTAAAACTTCCCATAAACATTACTATGATGTTAAGTTTACTTTGAAAAACAATGCATACAATGCATGGTTTTTATATTTTAAATAAAAAGGTGAAATATTCGTTTATCTTGTTTATAAGCTGAAAAGAATAGCACTGTTTCTGTTTTGAATGTTGATAATCATGAATACCATTTCTGTTAGAAAAAAGTCTGACAAATACTAATACTTGAACAGATAATTATCAGTCTGTTGTTTTATAAGTCGCCGAATATGTTAAACATTAAAATTATTTACATTTAGTGTTTAAGCTACCTTTACCAGTGTTTTGTTTTGCCAAATAAATCCTTACAACGTCTATGCTTTTTTAACTTTTAGAAATTATTCGGTCCACTAGGCCATTCAGATGACCTATTGCATACAATCTTTCTCCTTCGTCGTACGTTAACAATTTTACATTTTTAACTTCTTGAAAACTACAGTACCGATCGTTTCCATTTTTTATTTGAAGCATCTCAATATAAATTGCGAAATGATTGGCGTTCGCGCCCTTGGGGCCTCATGGGCGGGGCCAAATCTGCCAAAAAAGCCAAATATTAAAAAAATCTCTATTGTAACACATGTCGTGAAAAAAACTAAATTGGTTAGGGGTTCAAGGCCCTAGGGTAAGTCCAATATGGCCATATTGTGAAAAATGATTCAATCTTTAAAAATTTCGGCTTCCATATATGTTTGAGAAAAACTAAATACAAAAGGAGACAAATTTTGATAAGTTTACAAATATTGATCCCTGGAATAAGGGTTAAGATAATTCGATCTTCCTCTCCCCATTGTATGAACAAGGTAACAGAAGAGTCTTAGATTCCGTTTAGACTTTAAATTAAAGCTTAAAAAACGACACGAGACTGTTCAACTACCATTTTGGGTACTCCATTGACTGTTAAGAGGCATGAATGCCTCTTGTATATCTAGATTTACGGAACCTGTTCTGCAAGTTTCATTTTCATTAAATAATTTGTAATACTCAGATTAGATTTTATGGTTATTGAAAAAAAAAAAATTTGTTCAAGTTATGTTTATTTTTTTAATGGCACATTAAATGATTTTTGTATTTCTTGTATTCTTGTATTTCTTTAGCACCACTGTAGAAACTGTGGCAATATTTTCTGCAATGACTGCTCATCAAAAGAAGCAAGATTGGCTTTAGCTAAGAAGCCAGTGAGAGTATGTGATAACTGTTTTAGGGACATCGCTCGAAAAAAATAAGGTTTGATCTTCCAATGTCCCCTTTTTTAAACGTTTATTATTATATTTTTATGCACAATTACCCAACCTACTATCTGAAAAACATCGCTTGTTTATAAAGTGACCGTCATGTGTTCTTTATTTATGTATGAATTTAGATGTTACATGTGAATGTACCATTTTTAATACTTAAATAAAAATCATTTTGAAGATTGACGATCTGATTTAGAGGTAATGTCAGAAAAGAGTATAGTTACATGAGATATAAAACCACCTTATGTATTAGACTTTATTAATTAGCATAACTCTTTTGCTTTTGAGAATATGTAACTTTAAAACCGTTAGAAACTTCATTGTAATGAACATTTTTCTAAAATGTGAGTCAGCTTTCGAACATTTAAAAAATATTTAGAAATGTGATACTTGTAATAATTTTACTTAAGTCCATTCAATTGCACTAAGAGCACAAGCATTTCAGATGTAGAAAAGTATGAACCTACAACCGATGCCTTACCACTGCTTGAAATATCTTTCAATGTTTATCAAACATTATGCATGTTCATTTAATGCCACCGTCAATATGTTCTTCCTACTCTTTATTTAGAAATTGGTTTGGCAGATATTTTTCTTTTACAATTCAACTTACAATAATAACTTTTTATTTTATATAGGCAAAGCTATTCGGATTATGACTGACAAACCATCATTTGCTGTTATTCATCATATATCATTTGATATTAAACATGAATCACAGAATATTATAACTTCTTGCTAAGACAAGGACAGACTTTTACTTAATGATGGATTACAATTATTTTTATATAATTTTCTATAACATAATTGTTTTCTTCAAACCACTATGTATACATATGATAAGGATCTACAAATGGTCGCATAAAATATTTCATTTGTATGTACATTTACATGCTAAGTATATGTTGAATTCTTATTTCAAATTGTTTGTTATTTAGATTTAAACTTACTGCTTTAATATTTGTCAGAATCCCTAATTTATATGGAACATCATATTATGTTGCGTAGTTATAGTAGTAATATTGCTAACACGTTAACAGTAATTTTGAGATTTCTCCAATCATCTAGGGTTTTTGAAAAAGTTTTCATCGGATCAGTTTTAATTAAGATGGACATGTTCTCCATGTTGAAGCTCAACATTTTAATTTTTGAAATCTTTAATTTAATATTTTGATATGTAGAACACTTTACCAAGTTACATATATTGGCTAAACACACATAGTATGTAAGATGTCCAGTTTCAATTGCAGGATATAGACAAAGCTAATAATTCTTTGTTATGATTACACGGTTTTGCAATGTGTTTGAAACACCATATTTGTAACAAAAATAATTGTAATACTACACCAACATTTTACTTTATGTGTCTGTCTAGTATATTCTGAATTAGTTCATCGGTCAAAGAAGGATTATAATGTGGAACGGATTATTTTATGTGAATATATATTTTGTATTTTTCTGAATAAACCATAAAAAAACCCTGGGACCCAAATCCAGCACTGTAGCGTATAAAATTTGCCTTTAATAAATGCATTATATTATTTTCAATTTATTAATATTATTATTTTATTATTTTGTTTTTACGATTTGTAGCTCACCTAAGCTGAAAGCTCAAATGAGCTTTTCTGATCACATTTTGTATGTCTTCCGTCGGTCAGTCTGTCGGTAAACTTCTCACATTTTCAACATCTTCTCCAAAACCACTGGGCGAATTTCAACAAAACTTAGCACAAAACACCCTTAGGCAAAGGGAATTAAAATTGTGAAAATTAAGGACCATACCCTTTTTCAAGGGGATATAATTAGGGAACATCCTCAGGTAGTATTGATTCAAAGTTATTAAAATCATGACCCCCGGGGATAGGGTTGGGCCTCAATGGAGGGTTAAAATTTTTACAAAGAGACATATAGAGTAAATTTTTAAAAATTTTCTTCTCGAAACCTAATCAGCCAGGACAATTGAAGCATCCTCAGCTTGTGAAGATTCAAAATTGTGAAAATCATGACCCCTGGGGGTAGGATGGGGTCACATGGGGGTTCGAATTTTTATATAGTAATATTAAGAGTAAATCTTTCAAAATCTTCTTCTCAGAAACTAATCAACCAGAAAAGCTGAAAATTGCGTGGAAGAATTCTCAGCTAGCAGGTGTTTATTCAAAGGTGTGAAAATTATGACTCCCGGGGGAAGAGTTGGGCCACACTGGGGGTCGAATTTTTACATAGGAATCTAAAGTAAATTTTTTTAATCTTCTCAGAAACTAATCACCCAGGAAAGCTTAAACTTGTGGAGTAAATATTTAAAAATCTTCTTAGACACTAATCAGTAAGGAAAGCTGAGACTTGTGTGGAAGCATCCATCCTCAGATTGGGTAGATTCAAGTTTGTTCAAATCATTAGGATGGGGCCACAATGGAGGGTTAGTTGAATTTTTACATAGGAATATATAGAGAAAAGTCTTTAAAAATCTTTTCAAAAACCGAATTGCCAGAAAAACTGAAACTTGTGTGGAAGCATCTTCAGGTAAGTTAGACTCAAGTTTGTTCAAATCATGATCCCCAGGGGGTAGAATGGGGTCACAACGGGGGTTGGGGGAAACAAATTTTTACATAAGAATATAATCTTTAAAAATCTTCTAAAAAAAACCCATATGACTAGAAAATCTGTAACTTTACATTAAGCAATTTTAGGTAGTGTAGATTCAAATTAGTTAAAATCAAAATCTTGAGGAATATAGTGGGGCCACATTGGGGATCCAATTTTACAACGGAAAACATTCACTTAAACTGAAATGTTATAAAATATTGTTTTACTTATGTGCACGCATTTTGACAAATTCCATAATCTTTAAAATTGTTTAGACTTTGGCCCCTTGACGATTCTTTGGCCTCACAAGGGGTTCAGAGTTTGATGTAGGTTTATATTTCATATATAAAGGCTATTGGTACTTTGCGGAACAGAACGGAACCAGTTAAGAGGCCCCCAACGGGGAAACAGTTTTTTTTTTAAAACGCCATTATTTCAATTTAACCTATCGTAAATGGAAGATTATTTTTTAAATTTTGATTTTTGAAGGACTGTGCGTTACATGAAATATGCTACTCGTTGCTCTAAAAGTCATTACTCGCTTCTTTCCCGAGAAAACATAAAGTCACTAGTTGTTTTAAGATGTAAGATTGCCACTGTACATACAAAGTTGAGATTTAAACCAAACGCAATAAATTTGTATGTGTAACATCGATGAAATTTATTTAAGTATTCTTTCTTCTGCATAGATTTCTTCTGATTCCGTTCCGTTCCGCAAAATACCATTACCCGTGTGGATATTGGTATTTAACGGAACAGAACGGAACGGAATCTTTCAAACTTTTCAAATCATGGAAAATATCATAACAACTACTCACCGTTCCTTGAATTTTTTATCAGATTCTTTAGAGATGAATGAAGCAAGATATCAAATCAATTCAGTCATCTTGTGTATGTGCTGATTATTTATTTCAGCGTTTGTGTGCTTGTGTTGTATACAACGACAACTATTATTTCAATTTTTAATCTATTTTATATTATTGTCACGGCAGAACTGATTAGTTGCATGGTTTGTTAAGCTGGCAAAAAACACAATGCTTATATCAAGTATAATTCTTATTATACCAAGCGCATTCGCAGCGCAGGGATAACATCAATAAAAATACTTGATAGTCTTATTTGAATTTATCAGAATGCATGGTGATATAACAAGTTTTGTTACCATACTTATAAATAATTTTCTTCTGATTCCGTTCCGTTCCGCAAAATACCAATACCCGTGTGGATAATGGTATTTAACGGAACGGAATCTTTAACACTTTTAAAAATATGAAATATATAATAACAACTACTCGCCGTTTGTTTATTTCTATATTCTTTTGGGACAAATGAAGCAAACTAACAAACAATTTTATCCATTCAAACATATTGCGTATGTGCATATCATCCTTGTGTTGTGTACAACGATAACTTTTATTTCATTTATAATCGATACTATAATATTTACACGGGTGATATTACTAGTTTGTTCATCAAGCTAGCAAAAACACAATGCATATCCCATATTACGTAGAATTCTAAAATATACTGAGCATATTCGCAAGGAAAAAGTTAAATATTCATTACTTACCTTACTTATGAATAATTTTCTTCTGGTTCCGTTCCGTTCCGCAAAATACCATTACCCGTGTGGATATTGGTATTTAACGGAACGGAACGGAATCTTCCAAACTTTTTAAATAATGGAAAATATCATAACAACTACTCGCCGTTCCTTGAATTTTTTCCCCCCAGATTATTAAGAGATGAACGAAGCAAACTATCAGATCAATTCAGTCATCTTGTGTATGTGCCGATTATTAATTTCAGCTTTTGTGTGCGTGTGTTGTGTACAACAACTCTTATTTCATTTTTTGATTCAATTCATATTATTTCCAGGGCAGAACTAACAAGTTCATTAATCAAGCTAGAAAAAACACAATGCTTATATCAAGTAGAATTCTTTTTATACCAAGCGCATTCGCAGCGTAGGGATACATCGATAAAAATACTTGATAGTCTTATTTGAATTAATCAGAATGTATGGTGATATAACAAATGTTGTTACCATACTTATAAATAATTTTCTTCTGATTCCGTTCCGTTCCGCAAAATACCAATACCCATGTGGATAATGGTATTTAACGGAACGGAACGGAATCTTAAACACTTTTTAAAATATGAAATATATAATAACATCTACTCGCCGTTTGTTTATTTCAATGTTCTTTTGGGACAAATGAAGCAAACTAACAAAGAATTTCATCCATTCAAACATATTGCGTATGTGCATATCATCCCTGTGTTGTGTACAACGATAACTTTTATTTCATTTATAATCGATACTATATTGTTTACACGGGTGATATTACTAGTTTGTTCATCAAGCTAGCTAAAACACAATGTATATCCCATATTACGTAGAATTCTAAAATATACTGAGCACATTCGCAAGGAAAAAGTTTAATATTCATTACCTACCTTATGAATAATTTTCTTCTAGTTCCGTTCCGTTCCGCAAAATACCATTACCTGTGTGGATATTGGTATTAAACGGAACGGAATCTTTTAAACTTTTAAAATCAATCATGGAAAATATCATAACTACTCGCCGTTCCTAAATTTTTCCCCCAGATTATTAAGAGATGGACGAAGCAAACTATCAGATCATTTAGTCATCTTGTGTATGTGCTGATTATTAATTTCAGCGTTTGTGTGAGTGTGTTGTGTATAACGACAACTCTTATTTGTTTTTTTGATCCATTTCATCTTATTTCCAGGACAGAACTAACTAGTTTGTTAATCAAGCTAGCAAAAACACAATGCTTTTATCAAGTAGAATTAGAAAATTAAAGGAGGCTTACCTGTAAGGTGAACTTTAATTGGAATTCTCCGAAGCACCAAGGAACGTTGGGTATTACGTGAGATATGCAAGCCTACTCCCAGATCAGTATTTAACTCAATATGTGAATATTTTATAGTCAACTACAAAGTAATGATAACACTCGTAATATTTATTATTCATGAATATCACCCTTATTCCCATGGGAGGGATTCAAGGGTGGGCACGTAATACCCAACGTTCCTTGGTGCTTCGGAGAATTCCAATTAAAGTTCACCTTACAGGTAAGCCTCCTTTAATTTTCTAACTTTACCACCAAGTCACGAGGGTATCACGTGAGATGTTTAAAGCCAATATTCACATATTGATATTATAGAAATTAAATAAAACGTAACATTCCTATAAATGTCAAATTTTTAATAAACATTCTAACTATCATCTACACTACATGATACAGACAAAATTGCAGATTGAAAGGTCATCTCATTATCAAAAACATTTTTATCATAAAATTTGGCAAAGGTACTCTCATTTGACCATCCGACATGTGCCAAGATATTGTCAACTGATCAACCCGCAGAACGTGCGGCGGCACTTGCAGCAGCGCGAGTGCTATGGCCAGAAAACTTGCTGGTATCAATGCCAGCTTTAGATAATACAGTTCTAATCCAACGCGAAATACTATCCTTGGATGCCTCTCGATACGGCTTTTGAGTTGTCAAAAATAGTTTTCTATTTTCAATACTTCTATATTGTTCCGTTTTCAATATATACACTTTTAAACATGACACAACGCATAACATCTTATCACTAAAAGCTAGAACAGTTACTAATTTTAAATGATAAGATGGTCTTGATTGTTTTACAAGATTTCGAACACAAAATACTATTCTATCTTCGTATACATGCATATTATCCAAATCTAAAAATGATAAAGTCTGAGCTCTCTGTCCAGTTACTAAAGCTAATAACATGACAAGCTTTAACATCAAGTCAAACAGAGATAACACTTCATTATCGCCCATGCTGCGAATAAAAGATAAGACAATGCTCACATCCCAAGTCTCCGTATACCGCGGTAAATTGGGACGGTCGATGAAGACACCTCTCATGAAACGCCTAATTAACGGATCTGAACCCACTGTAAGGCCGTTGATAGATGGTAAAATAGAACTGAGAAAACTTCTGGCTGAATTTATGGTACTATAGAAATATCCTCTATCAAAAAGTTCGGTGAGAAATTTTAAAACAACTGTAATCGTTAAAGAATCGGATATGTTGATTGATTTACGAATTAAAAAATCTAACCACTTTTTCATATGCGAATCGTATTGTTTCTTAGTTGAAGCTCTCCAAGAGTTCATAAGAACTGGAATTGTTCTCTGCGGAATACCTTTGGACTGATATATTTCCCGGATATGTGACATGCAAGAAGACGTAGTTTTGGATACAGTTTGTGAACTTCCTGTGGTCGATGGGGTAAAACCAATGTATCTCGAGTCTGAGGAAGAACACGAGGCACTTCTACACAAAGTTTCATAAGAAACGGATACCAACTCGCTGTTGGCCAATCTGGAACTACAATTATAGCAGCTTGTACCTTTTCCTCCAAAATCTTTTTCAGACTCCTCTGGATCAAACTAAATGGAGAAAAAATATAAACACATGAATATGAGTTCCACATACACGTAAAAGCATCAGTAGCACAAGCAGTGGGATCAGGGTGCCATGATACATAATTAGCTAACTGATTATTCACACGAGAAGCAAATAAATCAACGACTGGTCGAGTGTATACACTAATTATCTTCAAAAACAATTTTCTGTTTAACATCCATTCCGTGTCGTCGCGAATTTTGCGGCTTTCAAAATCAGCTAAAGCGTTTAATGAACCTTTAATATGGACAGCGGTAAGGAACACGTGGTGACGGTCTGCTAATAGCCATATGTCCCTTGTAATCTTGTTACAAATCACTGATTGTGTTGATCCAAAATGATTTATACAGGCGACCGCCGTGGAATTATCGATATGCAGTTTTAAATGCTTGCCACTTATCTTATCCTTGAATGATCTTAGAGCTAAATAAACAGCAAACAGTTCTAGGTAGTTAATGTGTGGATAATTAGAAATGTCAACCTGCGACCACGGGCCTCCAGTCCGTAAATCACCTAATACTGCTCCCCAGCCCACAGTAAGAGACGCATCTGTGAACATTTCTAATGAAGGAGGTTCTCTTCTTATCGGCGAGTCCATACATTCTATGTTATTATACCACCATTTTAAATCACTAATAGAACCATCAGATATACACATAGTTGCATCAAAATCTCCTTTATTCACTTTCAAGGCGTGAATCTTTTCAATTTCAAGACGCTTGCAATATAACGATCCTAAAGGACAGGCGATGGTATTAAAGTTTAATATGCCTAGCAATTCAGATACCTCTCGAATTGAATTATTACAACGACTTAGAATGTTTCCAATTTTAAGTTTTAACTTATTTATCTTCTTTTCTGGTATCTTAATTGTCATCGTTTCCGAACTGATAATAAAACCAAGAAATGTCACCGTTTTTTCAGGAACCATCATAGATTTTTCTCGGTTGATGACAAAACCTAGGTTTTCCAAAATGTTCACAGTATCGTTAATATTTTTCAAACACATATCAAAAGTTTCAGCTTGTACATAACAATCATCAATATACATCACCGATTGATGGCCTCTTGAACGCAATTCCGACAACACAGGTTTGAGTAATTTCGTAAAAACACGAGGAGCTGAACTTAAACCCATTGCTAGACATGTGTACTCCCAAAGCTTCCCGTTCCAAATGAACCGCATAAATTTTCTATCTGAATTCGAAATTGGAACAGTGTAATAAGCGTCTTTCAAGTCAATAATACCCATATAACAGTTTGGGGTAACCATACACAGAGCATTATTAAAACTTTCCATTTTAAAATGTTTATTAACTATAAATTCATTTAACACCTTCAAATTAAGAATCATTCTAAATGTATTGTCAGCTTTAGGAGTAAGAAATACCGTTGAAATAAACTGATCATCACACGGTATAGCTTCCCGAATTACACCTTTGTCTTTCAATTTTTGTATCTCACAATCTAAATACACTGCTTGTGTACTATTCACAAAAGTTTTTCTTACACAATTTTGAGAAGGAACAGATGTAAAACTCTAATTTGTATCCAGACACAATATCTAGAATGACTTTGTCATTTGTTATTTCTTTCCAATTTGATAAGAAATGTTGTAGTCTGCCAGCAATTACCAGGTCACTAGTGACTGCTGGATATTTTTCACTAACCTGAATTACTGACGTCGATTGTCTTGGTTCAGGTTCCTTCGGTAGGGCCGGAAGGTTCCGCGGACATTCTTCCCCCAAGCGCATTCGCAGCGCAGGGATAACATCGATAAAAAATGTTGATAGCTTATTTGAAATGAATTAGAATGAATGGTGATATAACAAATGATGTTACCATACTTATAAATAATTTTCTTCTGATTCCGTTCCGTTCCGCAAAATACCAATACCCGTGTGGATAATGGTATTTAACGGAACGGAACGGAATCTTTCACAATTTTTAAAAAAATGTTTGTTTGGGGTAAATAAAGCAAACTTATAAACCATTTCATCCATTCAAACACCTTGCGTATGTACATATTATTCCGGCGTTTGTGTGCTTGTGTTGTGTACAACGTCAACTTTAATTTTATTTATAATCCATTATATGTTATTTACACGGGTGATCTTACAAGTTAGTGAATCAAGCTAGCAAAAACACAATGTATATCCAATATAAAGAAGAATTCTAAAATATACAAAGCATATTCGCAGGAAAAAGTTAAATACTCATTACATACCTTACTTCTGAATAATTTTCTTCCGATTCCGTTCCGTTCCGCAAAATACCCGTATGGATATTGGTATTTAACGGAACGGAACGGAATCTTTCAAAATTTTTATAATATGAAAAAATATCATTACAAGGACAGCATTTATTCAATTTATAACAAACAATTTTTTTACGGGAGTTTACGGGATAATTAACGAGTTTGTTTAATAACAGTTTATCAAGCTAACAATACACAATGTATACATCAAGTAGAATTTTATATTATACCAAACATATTCGCAGGGATTTCATTATTTAAAAAAATAACTGATTGCTTTATTAATAATACATTGAAATAGATAATGATATAAAAATGTTGTTAACACACTTATTAATAATCTTTTTCATGATTCCGTTCCGTTCCGCAAAATACCAATACCCGTGTGGATAATGGTATTTAACGGAACGGAACGGAATCTTTAACACTTTTTAAAATATGAAATATATAATAACAACTACTCGCCGTTTGTTAATTTCAATGTTCTTTTGGGATAAATGAAGCAAACTAACAAACAATTTCATCCATTCAAACATATTGCGTATGTGCATATCATCCCTGTGTTGTGTACAACGATAACTTTTATTTCATTTATAATAGATACTATATTATTTACACGGGTGATATTACTAGTTTGTTCATCAAGCTAGCAAAAACACAATGTATATCCCATGCATATTACGTAGAATTCTAAAATATAATGAGTACATTCGCAAGGAAAAAGTTTAATATTCATTACTTACCTTATGAATAATTTTCTTCTGGTTCCGTTCCGTTCCGCAAAATACCATTACCCGTGTGGATATTGGTATTTAACGGAACGGAACGGAATCTTTTAAACTTTTTAAATCAATCATGGAAAATATCATAACTACTCGCCGTTCCTTAATTTTTCCCCCAGATTATTAAGAGATGGACTAAGCAAACTATCAGATCAATTTAGTCATCTTGTGTATGTGCTGATTATTAATTTCAGCGTTTGTGTGAGTGTGTTGTGTACAACGACAACTCTTATTTCATTTTTTGATCCATTTCATATTATTTCCAGGGCAGAACTAACTAGTTTGTTAATCAAGCTAGCAAAAACACAATGCTTTTATCAAGTAGAATTCATATAATACCAAGCGCATTCGCAGCGCAGGGATAACATCGATAAAAAATGTTGATAGCTTATTTGAAATGAATTAGAATGAATGATGATATAACAAATGATGTTACCATACTTATAAATAATTTTCTTCTGATTCCGTTCCGTTCCGCAAAATACCAATACCCGTGTGGATAATGGTATTTAACGGAACGGAACGGAATCTTTCACACTTTTTAAAAAATGTTCTTTTGGGGTAAATAAAGCAAACTAATAAACCATTTCATCCATTCAAACATATTGCGGATGTACATATCATTCCGGCGTTTGTGTGCTTGTATTGTGTACAATGTTATTTACATGGGTGATCTTACAAGTTAGTGAATCAAGCTAGCAAAAGCACAATGTATATCCAATATTAAGATGAATTCTAAAATATACAAAGCATATTCGCAGGAAAAAGTTAAATACTCATTACTTACCTTACTTCTGAATAATTTTCTTCCGATTCCGTTCCGTTCCGCAAAATACCATTACCCGTGTGGATATTGGTATTTAACGGAACGGAACGGAATCTTTCAAAATTTTTATAATATGAAAAAATATTACAAGGACAGCATTTATTCAATTTATAACAAACAATTTTTTTACGGGAGTTTACGGGATAATTAACGAGTTTGTTTAATAACAGTTTATCAAGCTAACAATACACAATGTATACATCAAGTAGAATTTTATATTATACCAAACATATTCGCAGGGATTTCATTATTTAAAAAAAAATAACTGATTGCTTTATTAATAATACATTGAAATAGATAATGATATAAAAAATGTTGTTAACACCCTTATTAATAATCTTTTTCATGATTCCGTTCCGTTCCGCAAAATACCAATACCCGTGTGGATATTGGTATTTAACGGAACGGAACGGAATCTTTCAAAATTGTTGTAATATGAAAAATATCTTAACAAGGACAGCATTTACTCAATTTATAACAAACTATTTTTACGGGAGTTTACGGGAGAATTAACGAGTTTGTTTATCAAGCTAACAACACCCAATGTTTACATCAAATAGAATTTTATACTATACCAAACATATTCGCAGGGATAACATTATTTTAAAAAAAATATTTGATAGCTTTATTTGTAATACATTGAAATAGATAATGATAGAAGAAATGCTGTTACCAAACATATTAATAATTTTCTCGTGATTCCGTTCCGTTTCGCAAAATACCAATACCCGTGTGGATATTGGTATTTAACAGAACGAAACGGAATCTTTTACATTTTTTTTTTAAAGTCATCTTGTTGATCCAATATCAGGGCATTGTTCGTGCGATCAGTTTTATAATAGAGATTAACTGCCATTAATCATGCTTAAAGATACAATTACATGCTTTATATATTAAAAATTTAATGTGCACATTTTATGGATTGCATATCACTGAATGTTCGTGTCTATGATGCAGCGAGAGACAGATTATCATTAATATGTAATTTAATGCGTTTTAATCATGTGTCTAATCATTCCGTTTGTGAATGTTTTACTTATCAGTGCAGTCTTATCGCAACATCTCGAGCCTTCCCGGTAGGCTCGGAAAAAAACATGAATCTATTAACATTACCGGATGTAAGAATTTTATACAAAATGGAGTCGCTTCCCATTTAAATAAGGATCGACTAAACAGCCTTGTGTGTCGTTTTCATGGTATAGTTTAGGATATATATATTGTTGGCTTTAAAGGAGTCTAGGTCAGATCCCAACAGATCATAAATTGTGTTGTATTTATATCAAGTTTTATAAAAATGGAGGTTGCCGTGTACGCCTATCTAATACTTTCGAGGTGTTTTTCCTATACTGCCGGAAAGGCCGAAAAATTGTGTTTGCAGTGCAATAACGAACTGGTAAGATAAGTTGTCCCCGAGTCGATTACTCTGCACTTGCTTGTTGATATCAACAATTTTTCTTTTACATTTGAAAATGTTTATTTAACATAGTAGTGATGGTAGGTTTTTATTTAGTAGGCCTTTATTTTTATCTAAATCCCCATTTCCCTTAGTTTCAGATCGACTTACGTGCTGTAACTTTTTTCGGGGCAAATATTCGACTAAAAAATTGTCCAGACATTCAACTTCAAATTTTGTCATTACTTATCTCTGACATTATGTAAATAGTGTCTGTTTGGGAGGGTAACAGTTGAAATTGACACCCCGAGAAAACCATTGTCAACCGACTCGAAGCGGAGGTTGACAATGGTTTTTTGAGGGCTGTCAATTTCAACTGCTACCCTCTCAAACAAGCACTATTTATTTTATTATACTGAATGTCTGAGAAAATGTTACTGCTTTTATATAGAAATGACGTGAAATCTACGGCAAACCGTACGCGCATAATTTACGCGCATGTAACAATTCGTTATGTTAACAGTTGCCAAGTTAGTTGCTAACGCTGAGGGTAATATAACGGATTATCAACTTCGTCTAAACCAATCAGATTTCAGTATTTAACATAAAAGTATAATAAAACAAAATATTCGGAAATGTATTTATTGGTCAATAAGACTGCTCACAGATCTCTCTCATCGACGATGGAAACTAAAATATACAATTATAAAAACAAAACAATTCAAAGCACAGATCACACACCAACGCTAGATCAACATACAGTCTTGAATAACAATCGACAACTGATTACACTTAGGGCACGCCAAATATATACATGTGCGAACTTTAAAACAGAGATTTCAGATCATAAAGTATTCTCGTGCATAATGTGACATTACGTAAGCATTATAGATTTGAATTGACAGATAACCGCGATGCGATAAAAAGCTGTAACAAACAAAATACAAATATGAATGACAGGTATTGGTTTCCATAGAAAAAACAATTCATCAAACTTTTCACATAGATTTGAGTAATGCAACATATTTTTAATATATACTGGATAGAAATTCAATAATTGATTAGAAAATAATGAGTTAAAACAGTAATCAATTGACTTTATCAAACTGACAGTAGGTAATTATCAAGTTCAAAATGTAATGTTTGTCGACAAAATGGCGCACCATACTTGAAGCACATGGTAAACTAAAATCCATCGATAATAAGAATATGCAAAACTAAGCATAGTTGACAATAAAGACAGGGGTAAATTACATCACTAGAAGATTAATAGTGCATGATTTAAAAAGTCAAAACACTTACACTGTTGAATTCAACGTTTACAAAACACTGTACTAATCGAGCCTATAGAAATATGGCGCACAAATATGTCGTACACAAAATCTTTCGTACAAAATACATATGATTAAGTCTACACTAATTTTTAATTTGTCTCAACTATTTTTTATGATATCTCTGTGTTGATAAAGGCAATTTACTAAAACGTATTAGGTATCCATTAAAAAAATCAGCAAATTATGCAGATTTTTCTTGCGGCATTCTGATTTTACCATTTAGTGCTATGTCACTCACTTTTGTGATAAAGGGAATTAATACATTTTATTTTGGCCCAAGTATTCTTATTTTGAAATCTGGATTTGTAGTCAAAACTTAGCATTGAGGCAATGCAGGTATTACAAGATGCATTTTCAAATAGGTATGGGCATTGTCATTTACTCATGCACCGTTATTTCATTACTAGCATTAAGCAAAGACTGAGGAGTCACTCAATGCAGGCATTGGACCATTGTAGAGTCGCTCGACACCTGCATTAAACGACTGGAGTCACTCACTCAATGCCTGCATTGAGCGACTGGAAGGCCATCGAATGCAGGCATTGGTCCACTGTGAAGTCTTCCAATGCATGAATTGTCCGACAATGAAGTCAAACAATTCAGGCATTGACCCACTATGAAGTCATCTAATGCAGACATTGGCCCACTATGAAGTCAACCAATGCAAGCATTGGCCCTTTATGAAGTCATCCAATGCATGCATTGGACGACTGTGATGTCATCCAATGCAGGCATTATGGTCAATAGTGGATATTGAGTTTTCTTTAATGAGTAGTAGCAGAAAATGATCATATCTGTTTATTTGATGTATACTAAGTTTGAATACCTATGTTTGGACACTGATTTTATTTATTTTCGTCAACCCCCTTCATCAATCAAATTAGATCATAATGTTTGACATAACTCAAAGGCTGATATTGAAGATATTTTTTATTCATTAACTCAGCATGCTGATTATCCTCCTTTTGGCAGCGGTTAAATTTTCTCTATCGTGTGTACCTAAAATAAAAGATGCACACGTATAGTTTAAATGAAGGCTATACTCTTTAGTAAAACTATAGAACACACATCTTCATTTCAATATACTTGACACATTTATATCCTCTTTGGTTATATCCAGTTTGATACATAAATTATCTTTGCTCAGATAAACATACTCTCAATCATCATGCAATTCTATGGTTGCTCTTTTCTCGATTGCAAAAAATTACACACTCAATATTTTTGCAACACAATGTAGATACTTAATTAATACGTATAAAAATATCTTGATTTTTTTTACCCATATAATTTTTTAACGGACGTTTAGAGGCATCATAGATCATCAAGCTTAGAACTGATCTTCAGCACTGCATGCATTGCCCCAGCTCTGCTGTACTCGGTGACCGTAGCTGTATCTCATTCCAATAAACGAAAAAAATAATTCAAGTAATTAAATTCGTCATTACAATAATAATGAAAACATCGTTCTAACCGACATTGTCCTTTCCGTATCATTTAAAAAGATTTCGCGGGTTTTTCTGACATCTAAAACTATGACGTAATAAAACTTTATAATTCACGTTCATGTGTTCGCATCAGTTATTTTGAGAAAACTGAAGATGAAGAAAAAGAAGATATTTTTATGCAAAAAATGAAGCCAAAATGCAGTTTGCCAAAATTACATACGTGTGGCGTGTCTTTCAACTGGATCCGGAGTTCAAACTTCTGGATGTACCGAACACAGAAGAGTTGCGTGAAAAGCACATGCCGCGTTCATGGATTGTGATCCCGAACTCATCAAAATGATCTTTGTAAGTACGGATAGTTACCCAGATAGCAGGACGTCATTGGACCTTTGTTGGGCCAACAATGTTCCTTATGTTGGGCCACCGTATGCATTTAACATTGGGCCAGCGGCAATTTGCTCATCGGCCCTTAATCAGACCAACTTGTTGGCTTATTGTTGGACCAACATAACAGACAATATTGGACCATTGTTGGGCCACTGTTTTCTTTTAATATTGGGCAAACGTCACTTTTGTACGGTTGGGCCATTGTAAGCAATTAACATTGGGCCAACGGCAATTTGCTCATCGGCCCTTAATCGGACCAACTTGTTGTCTTATCGTTGGGCCAATGAAACGAACAATATTGGGCCATTGTTGGGCCACTGTATTCTTTCAATATAAGACAAAAAATACCTGAGCAAAAAGAAAAGAGTAAAATATAATTAAATTTTAACATATTTTATTGCTCATGAGTGCACTTCATGAAGAAAACATTTATAAAAAAAACTACTTGTAGTAATACATGTATGGTTTTATCCCTGCTCTGATGTGAATGCACAAGTTCAGTAAACTTAAGATATCAATAAGCAGGTTTAAAAAAACAAAGAGGGTAACACCACAGGTATGCAATAGTTCAATTTTCAAAAAATTAAAAATTATGCACTGCCCCTTTCTATCTGCTCCATCTCCCGAGTCTCCTTATCCCTTCTTTTCTTCTCTGCGGCAGTGCCCATTACTTTCTTTCCTCTCTCTTCGTCATATCTTTCCCATTGATATTGTTCTTAATGTCCTTTGTTTATAGAATCAGCCGTTGCTTCGTTTTTTCGAACAATCTCCAAAACTGTGGTATTTAGTATTTAACAAAACATTTGTTACTTTTCTCAGTAAAGAGTAAACATACATTACGATTAAATTTGTAAGTACATGTATATCACTATATGTTTAATAAGCTTTCAAATAAGAATTAAACAAGAATAACAAGTCATTGAGTTTACATCATTCTTACTAAAGTAAAGATGTTTACACTAAAATGACAGGTAAATGACCTTTTAAATTCTACTTACTTTCAATTACTGTCCTTTAAGACAATCCTTGGAAGAAAAGTTTTTCCCTTTCCCATACATACTTGCGATTTGGATGCAGATATGCAAAGTATCGGTCTCAATATTCTCATGTCAAATGAAAAATGGCGCAGGTACGATATTACGAATAGTAGCCCGGATGTTGTTTACCCATGATGCTTAGCCAGATTCATGACATTGGGCCAACCCAGGGCCGATGTCAACCCCGCAACAAATACTCTCTCTAACTACAATAGTTTTATGATATTATGCCAACAGTTAGCCCAACATTGGCCCCATAATACATAACCAACTATCAATATTTCATGTTGGACCACCGTTGGCCCAATAAAGATAACCTAACGGCGATAATACAACCATATTGTGAGATTGGGCCAACGATGTGCTGCTATCTGGGTAATCTAATCAGTGTTGGCAAATTTAGACATTGGTTTAATGTAGATATATCGTAGCCTAGTATAAAGTTATGGCAGTAATTTGAGTAAATAATAATACTCGGGCCGTCCGAATTTGTTTGAACGGACCTTACGCTGAACCATATACGAATCATATTACAGCAGAGAATTTACAAGATTTACATTTTTTTATACTGATGTACACAATACTGTTCTTCAACATAAATAGCTGTCATATCTTTCGCTTAAATACGTCTGTTACGAGAAAGCCTCCCTTGGCGGAGCTCTTCGCACGCGGAAGTAAATTTTGTCTCAGAGTAAACCGGAAGGTGGGACAGTTTGTTTATATTAACAACATGCCGGTCTATCATTGCTGCGTGCCGGAGTGCACATCTTCAACAAGAAAACTACAGGATTTGCATAAATATCCACACATGAAAGATGTTGCTTTTTATTCTTTGCCTAAAAAGTCGGATCAAAGGAGAAGAAGCCAGTGGATAAGGCTCATCAGACGGGAGAAGTCTTGGGTGCCAAACAAATACACAAGAATTTGTTCTTGCCATTTTGAGCCGGGCTCAAATGTTCCGACCTTATTTCCTTACAACAATTTCAAGAAATCGTCTTATACTAGGTATATTTGTTAATGAATGTCTCATAATAATATAATATGAACTGTTGAATATTGGCAAAGTTAATGAGCAGACGACAGTTCTTTCGTTTTTTTCTGCGGAAGTTTACGATTTCTTTCAAGCTTAATGTTTATATATAGAATCTATTGAGTATTATGAGTATAAATTCAGATGTTTTCACGTCAAATGTTTGAGTTTTTCTCTGCTTGTTGATATGAAAATTACAATTGATTTTTTAAAAAACCTATCCCTCTATACAGATGCCAGATGATATCAGTAATGGGGAGGAAACTTCAACAGATAGCAATAGTAGCATACTTCTTCATCATTATGAAGACAACATCCCCTATGTTGCTGAGGAATATGTAATAGACACCAGTCATGATAGATCTGAGGGTAATTACTTATCAACCAAAAACATGCCTGTTACCATACATATTTTTATCTGTTGTTTAATTTTTAACTAAATTGCAATAAAAATGAGCAGAACTAACTTCACATTTTATAATCAGACTTTTGATATATTTATTTAACTTTATTTATTCTCATTCAGTAAGACAATGAAATTAATTTTTTCAGGTGTGAAGCATGTGAAGAAAGTGGAGTGTGTTACAAATCCTCCCTTCCTTGATCATGTTTATGTTGCTGGTACGTCACCAAGTTCTACTGATGTGAGCGTCCAGGATACAGCAGTGCAAACGGACATGACCATGAATGATATCAACTTTTGTGTCTGATCAAATCCACCAACTTCAAGCAAAACTTGATGACAAGACAACTCTTTTAAGAGAATGTTTTATCGAGACTGTTACCAAAAATGATGAGAATGTTAAGTTGTACACAGGGTTACCATCACTTGCTATGCTATTGGGTATTTTCAATATTTTAGCTGCCAAGTGTTCAGCGTTAAAATACTGGTCAGGTCAACCCAGTGCTCAGGAGAAAAATTACCAGAGGAACACACATGGAAAACCTGGTCCAGCAAGAAAATTATCTTTTTATCAGGAATTTATTGTTTCACTTGTTCGCTTACGTTTAGGTTTATTTGAGTTTTGTATTGCTGATCTGTTTGGAGTATCTAAAAGTAGAGTTTCCCAGATTTTTATTACTTGGAAAACTTTTATGTCAAATGTATTTGGAAATTTTTTGAGATGGCCATCTCGGAGACAAGTAAAGAAGTATATGCCATTGTCCTTTAGAAAGCAGTACCCTAATACACGTGCTATTATAGATTGTACTGAATTCTTTTTACAACGACCTAGATCTCCAACTGCTCAAGCAGCTACATATAGTACATACAAGTCTAAAAACACAGCAAAATGTTTGCTAGCTATTTCACCAGCAGGGAATTTTACTTTTGTATCAAAACTTTATGGTGGCAATGTGTCTGATAGATTTATTACAGAAGACTCAGGGTTTTTAAATTTTGTGGAAGAGGGTGATGACATAATGGCTGACCGTGGTTTTACAATAAGAGATCTGCTCACAGATAAGAAAGCCACCCTAAATATTCCTCCTTTTACCAGAAAGTGTCCTTGGGGGAAAAAGAAACGCCTTAATGTTAGTGAAATAAAGCAAACACGCAAGATAGCCAAACTCAGAATTCATGTCAGAAGTATGGTAACAGTTTTTGTTATATCATTCTTCATTTCAATGTATTACAAAATAAGTATTTTTTTTAAAATAATGTTACAGCTTGTATCCCTGCGAATGCATTTCGTATAATTCCAAATTCTATACTTTATTTAAATTGACATTGTCGTTTTCTACCTTGATTAACTAATAAGCAAATTATTCCATAACAAATTATTTGTTATAAATTGAATAAATGCTGTCTTTGAAATGATATTTTTCATATTTTAAGACAGTTTGAACGATTCCGTTCCGTTCCGTTAAATACCAATATCCACACGGGTATTGGTATTTTGCGGAACGGAACGGTATCAGAGGAAAATTATTCAAAAGTATGGTAACAACATTTGTTGTATCATTATTCATTTCAATGTATTACAAACAAGGCTAGGTTTTTAAAAAGAAAGCTAAGAAAGTCAGCCAGCGGAATATTATTTTAGATCAAACGTGAATACACAATCTATTAAAATACGGGTTATGTAGTTTCCAGAACAATAATAATAGGCAAGTGTATATTTAGTTTGCACGCTTATTTTTATGACTGTATGCATATGTGCGGAGAGAAGCTTATAGCAGTGTACTTACAATGTTATTACTTGTAATTTGCAAGATTGCTCTCTGAATCTCATGGTTCCGTCGCAAACTACTGCCAATGCATTTCCTCTCTAATGTCACTTAGTGTCCAAAGTGTGAATGCAGACAATAGCTGTGAGCAGGAGCAGTCTTTCAAAACAAGGATGTGCAGTTTGACCTAGAAACTGACCAGTTTTATAACATCTTCGGGTTTCTCTAACACGCACTGTCTAATTCCTTCCCAGAATTCCAATATTTTTTTTTAATAACGCTATCCCTGCAAATGGATTTCATATAAAATTCTACTTGATGTAAACATTGTCTTTTGCTAGCTTGATTATCCAACTACATATAGGCAATTCTTCCTTAAAAATCAAAAAAATTGTTATATAATGAATAAATGTTGTCTTTGTAATGATATTTTTCACATTTTAAAAAGTTTAAAAGATTCCGTTCCGTTCCGTTAAATACCAATATCCACACGGGTAATGGTATTTTGCGGAACGGAACGGAATCAGAAGAAAATTATTCAGAAGTAAGGAAAGTAATGAATATTTAACTTTTTCCTTGCGAATGTGCTTTGTATATTTTATAATTCGATATACAGTGTGTTTTTGCTAGCTTGATTAACAAACTTGTACGATCACCCGTGTAAATAACATATAATGGATTATAAATGAAATTAAAGTTGACGTTGTACACAACACAAGCACACAAACGCCAAAATGATATGCACTTACGCAAGATGTTGGATTGGATGAAATGGTTTGTTAGTTTGCTTTATTTATCCCAAAGAAACATAGAAATATACAAATGGCGAGTACATGTAGTTGCTATTATATATTATAAAAAGTGTGAAAGATTCCGTTCCGGTCCGTTAAATACCAATATCCACACGGGTATTGGTATTTTGCGGAACGGAACGGAATCAGAAGAAAATTTTTTATAAGTATGGTAACAACATTTGTTATATCATCTAACATTCATTCTAATTTATTTCAAATAAGACTATCAAGTATTTTTATCAATGTTATCCCTGCATTGCGAATGAGCTTGGTATAATATAATTTTTACTTCATATAAGCATTGTGTTTTTGCTAGCTTAATTAGTATCTAAACTAGTAAGTTCTGCCGTGACAATAATATAATAATATAAAATGGATTAAAAAAATGAAATAAGAGTTGTCGTTGTATACAACACAAGCACACAATCGCTGAAACTGATAATCAGCACATACACAAGATGACTGAATTGATTTGATAGCTTGCTTCATTCATCTCTTAAGAATCTGATAAAAAAATTCAAGGAACGGCGGGTAGTTATGATATTTTCCATGATTTAAAAAGTTTGAAAGATTCCGGTCCGTTCCGTAAAATACCAATATCCACACGGGTAATGGTATTTTGCGGAACGGAACGGAGTCAGAAGAAAATTATTCAGAATAAAGAATACTTAAGTAAATTTCATCGATGTTACACATACAGATTTATTGCGTTTGGTTTAAATCTCAACATTATATGTACAGTGTCTATCTAACATCTTAAAACAACTTGTGACTTTAAGTTTTCTCGGGAAAGAAGCGAGTAATGACTTATAAAGCAATGAGTAGCATATTTCATATAATACACAGTGCATTTAAACATCAAAATTTGAAAAACAATCTCCCGTTTACGATAGGTGTAATTGAAATAATGGCGTTTTTAAAAAAAATTGTTTCCCCGTTCGGGGCCTCTTAACTGGTTCCGTTCCGTTCCGTTCCGCAAAGTACCAATAGCCTATATAAACAATTGTTTAGGATCTTTTTGAGAACTGCAACGCTCAACATGTGATTTGACTATAACATCATTCTGTTAGAAAAGGGACTTGATTATAAACATAATCATATCTAAGAAGGCAATGGATATTTATTACTACATTGAAGAGATATTTTGTATTATGACTCCATTGAGCTGATTTATTATGCCTATTGTTCCTCGGCTGAGCGATGTGGCCCATCACCTCGGGGTTTTTTAAATCCAATTTTGTTGCAAGTAAGACACTTTTGAGTTTAAAAAGTGGATAAATGTATGTTAATGATATCTAAAAAATCATTTCTAGTAATGTCATTAAGACGTGTCTTATGGAAAAGAAATGTAAGGCTTTCTATTTAAAATAGAAACTGAATCAAAATTAAGAAAGTTAAAAAATATTGACATTTTTAACAATTATATCAGTTATTGCGGGTAATTATACATGTACATTCTTGAACTGGTACATGTAGTAAATCATATCTTAAGAATCTGTAAATTCCATGAAAAGAGTCCTCAGCATCTACAATAGGTTATACTTGATCATTTCACCATTTATTTTTTAGCTTAGTTATACTTTATATGAGAGAGTAATGATGATAAAAAACCATAACATGTGAAAAAAGCAAAAACCGACAAAAACAGAAAAAATGATTATAGAACATATCATAAAAATATAAAAGAAAGCAAAAACGGCAAGTTAAGTGTTACAAGTTAAATAAGTAATCAATGATATATATATATATATATATATATATATATATATATATATATATATATATATATATATATATATATATATATATATATACTAACGTTACTTGTTTTTAAATGTATTGTAAAACGTCTGAGGAAGAAATGAAAGCGCTTACGTTTTACGATTAGTGTTGTTATTTTTTTTATTTTAATATTTATTGCCGGACACTGTGAATTTTTATTTTATTTGGATATATACCCTACCAGTGACCGAGATGACGACACGAGAAGGAACTCAACGAGAAAAGGAAACAAATGATATTCTTAGTGAAATATTGGAGAGACTGAATCTTATAGAACAGAATGTGAAATCTACCAACGACTTGATGCAAGAAATAATCAAGGTACGTGATAATTCTTCGGACAATCATCTTAATGAAGAAACAATTGTAAAGTATGTTATGCCTGAATATAGGGAAGACGATAGAACAGCATATCAATCACCAACTCTTATTATTCAGCAAGAGGTGAAAGAACTAGCATTACAAAAGGAAGCAAACAAAATTAAGCAAAAAACGAATGAAGATTGATATAAATCTCTTAACCACAGAAAACAATTATTCTGGAAACAAGCTAACAACGCCAAAGACGCAGAGCATTATGAAAAATGGCTCAATGAGGATACGCCAATTTTGGTCCGTAAGTTTAGAATAGCTGATATTCCCGGTGAACCAGCAGATCAGAAAAATATTCGGGTAAATGTCACTATTGAGAGAGTAAAGGGGGAAATCGAACTATTACGTCTGCGATCACAAATCAATCAACAAAAAGTTATGAATGCAGACAAAGAAATTGATGATGATTTAAAAAGAAAGGCAAGCGGTAGAACATTAGAAATTCTACAGAACATTTGGAAATCTGAGTGCAAAAAAGAAGAAAAGAAATCACTAGATAAGTGGAGATATAAAGAAATCTGGCTTTTAGACTACGTGAGGAGATACGGAAAACAATGTTACTAAAGAAAAGGAATCAAAACAAAACAGAAAAAACGCACACAAAAGAGATAAACCCCAGACACAAAAAATAACTCAGGTAACGCGGGGGACAAAGGGCAATATAACACAAGCTCGAATATGCATACAACAACGGATTCACATTATACTGTTGCATCCAGCGAAGAAACTGTTCCACTCAAAGATATAGCTTACAATAAGAAAAATCAATCACACTCTAATACCTTTGAGAGAAACCAACCATGGAACCAACAGAGGAATAGAACAGATTACAGAAGATCATGAAATGAAAATTCCACAGAAAATATTCCAGTTCATAGGAATGAAGGACGCAATGGACGAAGATACTTTCATGGCAGCAATAAAGTGTGCAACATTAACGGAACAACATATATAGGAAGAAATGCCTCGCATCATTTATAGGCGGAAGCAAACCCATCCAAGGCGAACGCTTCCGGTACAACAGACCTTATCATCAACAAAGACAGTAGACCCTGAGGTTATAATCCTTTCCAGCAGAACGCTTAATCAAACGGAGGTTATGTTACTTTCTAGACGACTGAAATTTTCACCAACGCCCTATAAAAGTAACAACCAGGAATTAACGAAAGATATCAAAGAATATACACGAAAATTAAGATTGGCAGAATATTTCTACAGTGAGGACACGGAGAAAGACACAGAGTTTATCACGGAACCTGATCTCGTTAGAGACAAATCTACATTCAATCCAAAGAGAGGAAGAAATGATGTACTAAATACTATTTGTGACACCTTAGAAAACATTCCTCTTGAAAAAAAAACGGAAAAAGAAAACAAAATAGTAATTTGACAAGAGAAGAAGAACAAGCTATAATTTAATTTAAACATATTTTATTGAGTAATCAAATGGATTAGGCAACAGGCAAAGCCTATATAAACCCTCTCCAAAATACAAAGTCAAGTAATGGTGTTATAAAATAATCTATAGAATATAGTATTGCCAGTAGAACAAGCTATGAAATCCTTATCAGATGACTGTACAATTGTTATCAAAGAAGCGGACAAGGGAGGCGCTGTAGTAATAATGAATGCTAACTACTACGAAAACAAAATTACTCAAATGCTTTCCAATGGAGAATTTTACAAGGAAATACCAGAAAATCGAGATCGCAGAACTAAACAGAAAGTAAAAAAGTAAAACACAAGGACACATCCTCCGTAAAGGACAAAGAAACTTTGTTTTTGACAGACTTTGATTACAGAGAAAGTGTATTCTACGGCCTACCCAAAATTCACAAGTCAAAAACTATTGGAGAAGCAATTAAAATTCAAAATTCTTAAAACAGAGGATCTAACATTCAGACCAATTGTAGGAGGACCCAAATCTCAAACTCAACGTCTCAGTCAATTATTGGACATTCTGTTAAAACCCCTTTGCACAGAGGTTAAGAGTTTTGTGTGAGACGACTTGGATTTTTTGCGATATTTGCCAGATAGAGTAACACCAAGTGACAAATTAGTTACAATGGACGTAACCAACTTGTATACTAATATTACAAGTACACTAGGACTAAAAGAATTGAGTTATTGGATGAACAAATTTCCTGAGAAAATAAATAACCGTTTTGAAAAGAATTTCATCTTGGAAGCAACGGAAATAGTGTTAAACAACAATACATTCGTATTCAATAATACACATTATGAACAAATCAAAGAAACTGCCATGGGAACAAAAATGGCCCCCACGTATGCCACCCTTACTTTAGGATTTTTAGAAGAAAATTTATATGATAATATAGCCAAAGACTTCTGTCCAAACTTGGCTGAAAACATCAAGAACACGTGGAAGAGATACTTGGACGACTGCTTCATTATCTGGAACCAGGAAATCTTTGATTTAGAAACATTCCATGAACTTTTAAATAATATAGACCCTGACACCAAATTTACGGTTGAAGAAAGTCAACATGATATTTCATTTTTGAATATTTGTATAATTCACGAGGGAGAGAGTTTATCTACAGACATCTACTACAAACCAACGGATACGCACTAATACCTCCATTTCAATTCATGCCACCCAAGACACACAAAACGTGCGATCCCATACAATTTAGCTCGGAGGATATGCACTATAGTGAGCGATGAAAGGAAAAGGAACCAACGTCTGGAAGACATGAAAAAATATCTTCGTAACCAAGGATGCCCTATAAAATTAATAGAAGATGGAATTATGAAAGCTAAAACTCTCGACAGAAAACAATTATTTAATCCTCCGTCCCCTGATGTAACAACACAAGAAATCCTTCCATTTGTTACCACCTACAATCCGAAAAATAAAAACATCACACCGTTTGTTAAACACCTAAACGACGCACTCAAAACAGATGAAAGGATGTCTAAAGTTCTCGAAACTTTCCGCGTAATAGAAAGTAAAAGACAACCTAAAAATCTTAAACGCATACTTTGCAAATCAAACTTACGCAATTGCAATTTGCATACAGTAAGAAAAGGTCCAGATCAACGATGTGGAACCTGTCCATATTTAAGAGAAGGAAACATCTTTCAAATCGGAGAGCGGGAATTTAAAGTAAACTCCAGCATGACGTGCGGAACCAAAAACTTGATATATTATATAATATGCGGGGGATGTGAACAATACTACATCGGCGAAACCGGAACTACACTCCGTGCTAGGATCCGAGTTCACAAACAGCAAATACAACATCCGGAATACCTTAAAATAAAAGTTAGCGAACATTTAGATATTTGCGGAAAAGGCCATTTTACCGTGATTCCGCTTTATAAATTTTATAGCGATATCCATTGTTCTATCCCACTATAAGCCCATTAGGAGGAGCTGCAATTATTTTTCTATAATCGCAATTGCTCTGACTGTATGCGCAATTCCCCCTCAAACTCTCAGATAGCGATTTCTCAACAATTAATTTATGATTTTTACTCGTATATATAGTGAATATTTCTAATAACAAAAATATGTGGTGTTTAATATAAATTATCTAAAGTTTAAAATAAAATACAAGGTATTTTAGTTCTATTCATATTTAATTTTAATCAATTACAAATGTTATTTATTATTGTATAATAAAAATGTACCTAAATAAAACGAAAGTGTATACTCGTATAACCTGGGTTGGAGCAGTTTACGCTTTTTTATAAAAAAGAGGTAAACTCTTTTTTACCTTGCAATTGATGAGATAGATGCAAGTGTCTGTTCGGCAAGACGTGTTGCCCAATATTTTGTAGGTACGACCCGTAATGGGGCTTTTGAAACTGTCCGTGTTGATGCTGTGCTTGCACAACAGGCATCTGGCGTCTGAACACGTTTTAAAGCCGCCATGGGGCAACGGGTTGTCTAATCTTGCGCTCACTACCATGTCCTTTAAGTTCCTTGGGCGTTTAAATGCAGCCATTGGTGGATCCTTAAAAAGGTCAGCCATTCTTTCGTTAGTGTAAAGAATGGGCAGATTATTTCTAAGGATGCTGTTAAGGTTCTTAAGGGCGGGATGGTAGGTATTGACAAGTGGAACCCTGCTTTTGTCTGATTTTGTTTTTGTATTGCAGAAGCGTTTTCCTGTCTTTTGTAACAATCTCATCAATTGCAGATTGCACTGTGTGGGCTTTATAGCCTCGATTACACAGGTGGGATTTTAATATCTTGCTCTGTTCTTCAAAGATTTCATTAGAAGAACAGATTCGTGTGATTCGGGTAGTTAATCCTTTAGGAATTCCTCTAAAAGCATGGGGAGGGTGGCAGCTAGACGGCTCGAGATAGAGATGAGAATCAGTGGGTTTCGTATGGAGACTGAATTTTATTTTACCATCTGGTAGTATCCAAAAAAATGTTTTTGGAACTAGAAATATCAACTGTAAATTTAATTGAATTATGGAAGGAGTTGGCGAAGGTTATGAAATCATTCAGGGAGTCTCGGTTTTCGGTCATATATGTTAGTGGTCAAGAAGCGGGTATTGCTGGCTGCAGCTGTAAAGGTTTATCTTGATGCAGTGAAAAAATCGCACAAAAAAGGAATTGATAATTAATGTTTGTTAGATAGGCAGACAGACAGACAGACAGACAGAGAATGACTGCAAGAATGATAAGCAAATCCTTGTTCGTTTACTAATCATTTCTATAAATTCGCGCTTTTTCTAAAGCATAACCGCCCATCCAAGTTTATGCTCGTACAGTCATTTGGGGGTATTTCTAATCACCCCGCGTTACGTGTTTTAGAAAGTTTGATACTGTAGGCCCTATTGCTCTGCAAAACATGAACAAATGAAACTTTCCAACTGTCAGCATCTGCACTGTTACTTTATATATATACAGAATTTAAAGAATATATAGAGTTTAAAGAAGAAATGGCATACATTAATAAAATAATTTGTGATTTAATTTATGTACATGCTATCCTCAACGTTGGGAATTTGCGTGATGAAAACGCTGTTCAATATTCATTTCTCATTACATTGTATGTTATTGCTTTATTAAGCGAGAAAATTGATACAGTGTATGTTTGGTAACCGCATGCGCGGATCCAGAAAACATTTCCAGGGGGGTATCCGAGGGATAACTTCATTTTCCAGGGTGGGTGAGGGGGGTCGAGGCCTTTTTCGGGAATTTTACTATGTAAATTTATTAATCTCACTTTTCCAGGAGGTGTCCAGACACCCACCTCTTGTTCCGCACATGAACGGGTATGATCTTTCTGTTGGACCAAAACAACCAACTATATTAAACATGCGTTTTTAAATATATTTTACAATCAAGTTGAAGAAAACGTGTTTTTCAAAATACCCCCAAATGACTGTATTATTCATTTCGTAAATAAAATAATAAGCTTAGCATGAAATTTTTAACGCTGCTTGGTCCGATTTCATTTAAAATTTTGTGTTCGCGTTTATACGATGGTTATGCTAAGTGTGTGTATAATACATTAATAGACATTGCAGTAGTTAAGCCATATTTCAATGAAAAAGTGATGTACAAAATTTATTTACAAAACAACGACATAAAATGATATTGATTTCTTTCGCCTCATATTATAATTCGCTGCTGAGGTCGAGGCGGGTATGATTTTATTACGACTTTATCATCGCAATAAAAAAATTGGCAGTTTAAAAAAAAAAGAAAAAAAGGTCTGTACATTTTATTTACTAATATTTCGGAAAAGTGTTTTGTTAACAATCAATGCATAACATGCGGGTTGAGTAAATTCAATCATTCGGGAACGAAACCAAACGGTTCCCGTTTCTAAACATTCCCATGATGGATTTGGTTTGTTGTTTGTGTTCCATAAAGAAATTATTTTAATCTACTTTGAATATTTCTAACTTTGAAAGGAGACCGATTCCGCTGGTGTAAATAGGCGAAAGTTTATAACTGTCTAATATAATTGGTTTGTATGGGAAATTATTTGATACTTTGATAGCCAAAAAATCGGTCCTTGAAGCTTTAAATTATCTGCATGTTTTAAAATCTTCCTTTGTTCGAACAGGTAACCACTTAATATCTTAATTTTTACATTTATTCCATACAAAATAGAAAATATTACCATATCATACGTGTAATATTGACAATCACGATCGTCAGTTGTTAACGTTTGAACTATTCTTATTCTCGAGAAAGATGTATAATTTTGTTTTAATGCTCTCTAATATCATCTTATTTATAGATTCAACTACGATTGTGAATTACATTATAATTCTAATATTCAAATAATTTAAAAACAATAAAGACCTACGAAAAATTAACGATTATAGATAGTTAATCATCATACGATGAAATAAAACAGTTATGAAATGCGAAACATTTACGAATCCATATCTCGAATCGAGCTAAGGAGTTTTTAACCAACTTGTTGTCTTCCATTTTATTAATGATTAAATCTGCTTGACCAACTGAGCTGTCTAAAATATAATAATGATAAAATATAGTGAGTGAAACATTGATATATTTTATATTCTAAAATTATACAGTCATACAATTCAATGAATAAAAAAATTAACAGACGCGGTTGAAAGTTAGTTTCAATAAAATAAAGAATGTCTATGTTGGAAATGCTCTGAAGAAGGAAACAGAAGATACGAAAAAGGAAGCAATAGGAGTTGAAGGGAGGGGGGGGGGGTGCGGTGAAGTCTTAAACGTCGAAGAAGCATCACCATTATCTCCAAATAAGTTATTACATGCAGGTTTTGTTTTTCTGTCCAAGGGCTCAGTTTTTTTTTCTTTCACATGCATGAAAACTAATGTAAAAAGTCACCATTTGGAAAGTTTTTTAAAATGTTGATCATCTAGCTAAAATTTGGTTCTCGGATTATATCAAAATATTTTTTTCAGTGCCTCATTCCTCTTAATTTGGCATATCGTAGTATATATTGCCATAATGATTCATTAATTAAATCTGAATGAAAAAAAAACTATATAAAGTGCATGCTTCTTTTGATGCCCTATCAATATTTAAATTCTAAGTAAAAAACACACGGTCACCTTAAATATGCAAGCGATTCATACTCCCTCGGTTTCTTGCATATTATACAATACCAGAGAACGATGCTGTCTTTAGTAGCTTTTACCCGATTTATGTCTTAAAATTAAAAAAAATAACGCATGGATGTTATTTGATTAAAAACACAACAGTAAATATATATATATTTTTTTAATTGGCACCAAGGGCAGCATGAAAATAAAAAGTTGCGCGCACTCGAATTATTCTCGGCCTTCGGTGGTGGACCAAAGTATAAGGTCTCGCCATGTTGTAGTTGGACTTAAGACATGTTGTCTTAAGATTATGATTGATCGTAAGATAATCATAAGATACGACAGTTTTGTGAAACGGCTATGATGAGATCTTATGAGAAATTTTGGTCTGAAGATTGATCTTAGTCATGAGATTGTTTTGTAAAATGAGCCCCAGGTTTATATGGCAGGGTAGGAAAAAGATTGGTCTTGCTCTTGTGGTGAGCATTCATTTGGTCCAGATTGTGCATCTAGACAGGCTGTTATTTTTTTAGTTTTGGCTGAAAAGTCCTACTGAACCATACGCCAGCCATGGTTCGACGCTTTCAAAGAGTTGGCGCGGTGTGACGTAGTAACGTTATTATGATGTCATTTTCTTTACGTTGTGACGTTATCCGTAGTATTTCACTAAACACATAGATTGTATATTGATACAAATTAAAAAAATCAATAATGAAAAACAGAAACTGAATATATATATATTTTTTTCATTTTAATGTAATTTTTTTCAAATTGTCATAGGCCCAAATAGGCCCCGTGGCACTTAACGTAGATATTCAAATAGGCCCAAATAGGCACTGTGGCACAGAAATGGTTAAAGGTGGACATTTGCCATGCACTCCATCCTCTAATGCAATTGTAAATATATCCAAAATATATACAAATGTATATTATTAGTGGTCAAGGTAGTACTTATTTCACATTTTTTACTCATATCATTAGAGGTTACGATTTTTGACCGCTAATGATATAAATCTGAAATTAAATCATTAGCGGATGGTTAGGTTGTTCGTTAATGATAAAATTATATCATTAGTGGTCAACATCCTGACCACTAATGCAACATTATATCATTAGTGGACAGTGTATCAGGTTGCTACACAGCTCTCTGTCAGAAATAAAAAATCAGATTGACTACCATCCCATTTTTTTCAAGTAGTAATAAGTTGTTTGGCATAGTATTAAAACGTCCGTTTATATTATTTTTAATAGAATTATTTCTTTATCTCAAGCTTGTCAGCAAAATAAAAACAGTTTTACATGTTATATTATGGCATGAAAGAAACAATATTCAAGGCCTTTCCGTCATTTTCAAGCCAAAGGACTCTCCAAACAAGAAACAAAGTCAACTGCATGCATGCTACATGTATGCTCCAGAGTTTTTACAATGTATGATGTGTCTCTCATTGTGGACTCGTCCACTATTACGGTGCGTTAAAATTAATGAATGAGACATTCTGGCGCGAAGTCCTGTTTTACCTTTTGTATGAATTTCAATTGGTTAGATTCTTCTTTGGGGTAGGGGGTATAAAAACAATTAAATCGTTCTGTTTTGCATTTGTTAACAACGCTATATAAGATCAAATGTTTTAGAAACGATTTATAAATCTAACAAATACGGTTTTTTTAATTTTTTTATCGGCTGTAGTATGAGCGTGTACATTTAGTATTGACATGAAATTGCCCAGCAAATAGAGAAAACGTGGCCTCTAAAACAAAACTCCCTGGCATTATATATCAATCTAAACTTATAATTTTGTTTATTAATAATAATTCAACATCAAATATTAATTAACAATGCACATAGTACAAAATCTTGTTGCGATGAATCCCCCTCCCCCGGGCCATGATATCAATTTTTAAATCAGGTTACACGTGCTTGCATGTGGTAGACTTAATGTCAACTATCAGTTACCGATATAATCTCTTTGGAAATGTATTTCTCCTTTCATAAGTAGTAACTTATAATTGTGCAAACCATAAATTGATCTGCGCATAAAAACTGCTTGATACAATATTAATTTTTTTAACATGCTTTTGACCTATGATAATAAATAAGAAAATATGCTGGGACCTCATATGGATAATTATACATTTTCTTTATCCCCCTTTTCAATAAACAAATCAAACTAACAAACAAAATGTATTCCGATAAATATTACTTAAAATATACCTCCAAAACAAACTACACATTCATCTTACACCCGCAATATTGCCTTTTCGAGTTTTGTAATCATTGTAGATTCATAATTTTAATTTTATCATGATAAGAATATCTTTAAAGTATTTGGTAAATGTTCTCAATTAATTCTGAAACTTCAATACATGCATAAATACGTCAGACATTGAGTCTTGCCCGACAACTTGTCGTATGTGTTGTTTGAGCTAGCATTTTGAATTCATTACGAGAGAGAGAGAGAGAGAGAGAGAGAGAGAGAGAGAGATAGAGAGAGATTCACATTAAAATCGATACTACGTGTCTGTATTGTGTAATTATTTAATGTACGTGATTATGTAAACAATAGTACAAGCAAAAATGAACAAATGTTTATTGAATTCCAGACAATCCCCAAACAATTGATAAAAAAATGACTAACAAAGCCCTATGAGCTAAGAGTCCTATGTTCAATACGTTATTTTAATCCAATCTAAGACTAAATCTTCATGTATTAGCCTAATTAGGCTTAATGCATCATAAGAAATAAAAAAAAATAGTGATGGTATATCAATTAACTTTAATGTACATGTTCAATACATTATTTTCATCCAATCTAAGACTAAATCTTCATGTATTTGCCTAATTAGGCTTATGCATCATAAGAAATAAAAAAAACAAGAGGCAAATAGGCCTTAACGGTCACCTGAGTAGCATAACCCATACACAAACTTGTCAAGGAGTCTCATATATGAATTTAATTAAGTTTTATTCTGAAATAGAAAAACTTTTAATTTGTAATGACGACCACCTCCCTGCCTGAAATCTTTCAAAAAGGACTATTAAACCTACAATTTTAGTGAAAAACTTAAAAGATCATAAAAGAGTGCATGACCTGATATTGAAAAGGTGCAAGACTCTGATAAAAAATAATTTAATAATAATAACAAGGTGGCTATTATTCATGTTTTATCTAAAACAACCGCTCCCATCCCCCATCTCCCCGGGGCAGACAGAAACTCTCCCTGTGGGCATTTAAACAAACAAAAAAAAACCCCAGCTGAAATCTTTCAAAAAGGACTATTAAACCTACAATTTTAGTGAAAAACTTAAAAGATCATAAAAGAGTGCATGACCTGATATTGAAAAGGTGCAAGACTCTGATAAAAAATAATTTAATAATAATAACAAGGTGGCTATTATTCATGTTTTATCTAAAACAACCGCTCCCATTCCCCATCTCCCCGGGGCAGACAGAAACTCTCCCTGTGGGCATTTAAACAAACGAAAAAAAAAACCCCAGCTTTATCAATAAAAGCCATCATGAGTTACTCACTTCTCCTGTTCCAGTTTTTGAATATTCAACATTCGTTGAGAATCACCATCTGGCATATATACCAAAATCATTTTACCTTTATATCAGTGATTTTAGTTATCCAATTATTACTTTACTATTAACAAGTCTATTTGTTTATTTTGAAAGTTCAAAAACTGTTTTTGTTTCAAATGATAAAAAGCCTTGCATAACTCTTTTGATCATACAACTTCTTTATAATTACATTATATTCAATGATTAATTACTAAATATGAACAAGCAAAGGAAGATAACTCCATTAGGAAGAAGCAAGGGAAAACAAGATGTAATTATAATCGGAGCGATTATAAAGTCTCCCAAACGAACGAGGCTATCATATAGAGTAGGGATGACCCACAAAGTTTCATGATGTTTCCAGGGGTCCTTTACTATATATCAGGTGAACTAACATGACCCAAGGAACAAGAATATATATGGTTTAGGGGTGGGGATATTAACCGCTTTCAAGATATTCAGGCACTACCTGTTTGAGGGGGGTCAGGACCACCCCCAGGGCCCATGACCTACATACCATATGATGCCCCTTGACACAAGGAACAAGAATATATATGGTTTAGGGGTGGGGATCTCAACCGTTTTCAAGTTATTTGTGCACTTCCTGTTTGAGGGGGGTCAGGACCATCCCCGGGGCCCATGACCTACATACCATTTGATGCCCCTTGACACAAAAAACAAGAATATATATGGTTTAGGGGTGGGGATATTAACCGTTTTCAAGATATTTGGGCCCTTCCTGTTTGGGGGGGGGGGGGGGTCAAGACCACCCTTGAGGTCCATGACCTACATACCATTTGATGGCCCTTAACACAAGGAACAAGAATATATATGGTTTAGGGTTGGGGATATTAACAGTTTTCAAGATATTTGTGCACTTCCTGTTTGAGAGGGGGTCAGGACCAGCCCCAGGGCCCATGACCTTCATACGATTTGATGGCCCTTAACACAGGAAACAAGAATAGATATGGTTAAGGGGTAGGGTTCTTAAACGTTTTCAAGATATTCTGGCACTTCCTGTTTGAGGTGGGACAGGACCACCCCCGGGGCCCATGACCTACATACTATTTGATGCCACTTAACACAAGGACATCATATCTATGCCTTTAGTTTTTCACAAATATACACAGGAGTAGAGAAGAAGATTTTCTAAGATTTAATACATTTTTACTATATGGCCATATTGGCCCCATCCTAGTGCCTAAACACCTGTCCCAGGGGTCATAAATTTCACAATTTAGGTAGAAGACTTCATGTACATTATATTCAGGCCTTTAGTTTTTCACAAATATATATGGGAGTAGAGAAGAAATTTAATACATTTTTACTATATGGCCATTTTGGCCCCACCCTTGAGCCTGAACCCCTGACCCTGGGACCATAAATTTCACAATTTTGGTAGAGGGCTTCATGGACATCATATCCATGCATTTAGTTTTTAACAAATATCTATGGGAGTAGAGAAGAAGATTATTTTTACTATATGACCATATTGGCCCCACCCTAGAGCCTGAACCCCTGACCCAGGGGCCATGAATTTCACAATTTTGGTAGAGGGCTTCATGGACATCATAACCATGTATTTAGTTTTTAACAAATATCTATGGGAGTAGAGAAGAAGATTTTCTAAAATTAAATACATTTTTACTATATGACCATATTGGCCCCACCCTAGAGCATGAACCCCTGACCCAGGGGCCATGAATTTCACAATTTTGGCTTCATGAACATCATAACCATGCAATCAGTTTTTTCCTCACATGTGTGGGAGTAGAGAAGAAGATTTTTGAAAATTTGGCTGTTTTTTTTTTACATATTTGGCCCCACCTGTGGCACCCTGGGGGTGGTAGAGCCACCAATTCCACAATTTACATTCCTCTTACCATAGAGATGCTTCACACCAAAAATGGGAACAATTGGCCTTGTAGTTTTTAAGAAGAGGTTAAAAATGTAAATTGTTAACGCACGACGCACGACGCACGACGCACGACGCACGACGAAAACAGATAGCAATAGGTCACCTGAGTTTACTCAGGTGACCTAAAAATAGTGATGGTATATCAATTAACTTTAATGTACATGTATATAACTCCAGAGCAATTGTATGTCACAAACAAATCATCATGAAACAAACTCTTATGTATATCGAAAGCATTTGTCTATTTTATTAAGGATCAATACATCTAGCATTGTATAGTAAAACATGCTCATAACGAAGTGCCAGGGACGGCAATTTTACTTCGTTTCAAACGTAATGCGTTATATCCGTCAAGTTTACAACATGTAATAAAGTCACGGGAAATAAAAATCACTTCGCTGTAAGCGCCAATTCATTATAAGCGTGTTCGCTATACCCATGTTTTAATGTTTTAGTTTAAATGTTATCACATCATGGCCAGGTTATCAATTTTGTATTACGTCACAAGTATGACACAGCGGCGACGGAAGACCTATTCGTTGCTTTGCAACGAGCTCGTTTCTAGTTTTATTCTACCGGTCCTCAGAAAAAGCTTCTCAACAGTCCTAATATCCCCCAAAACGTGATTTTACAGCCTTAGGATGGTCTTAGGACTAGGTAAGTGATGTCCTAAAGTTAGGACAAAATTATGGCGGTTCCTAAATTAAGGACAGCTTCGAGACTAAGACATATCCTAAGACTTAAGACACACCATAGTCCTAAGATAGCTACGTGAACATGCCTTCAGCTCTGCTCATTCAGACTTTGTATATACATGTATGTATATATATGTTATAAATTTATAATGCACCTCTTGTACCATTTACATGGTTTTGAGAGTATATTCGCACACGCCTTAAAAATTGCCGTTAGGGTTCGCTTCGTTCGCCGCTGTAAAGCAGAGTAATGACCCCCGTAGAATAATGACCAGGGTCATTTTTCGATGTAGGAAAATGACCCTTTCGCCTATTGCTACACCCGTGTTTGAACGGTCTGTCGCAAACCTAGGTACTTATTTTATAATGGTGTCTGTAACCACTGATTTTTCATTAATTCAGGAAACATGCATCTACGAATGAATATATACGACTCTGTGTATAAAGTCAGTTGATATTCTGAACCATGATAACTTCCAGCAGAAAAGCAATGAATGTAAGTGTAAATAGAGTATATTGTTAGTGAACAGATCTGTTTATATTGGATGTTCTTATACTTAGAAGTAAACAAGAGAATTTGAAAACAAAATTCAGCAAACTAGATACATATTACAGAAACTCTTTATTCTTATCGTGCTTTAAGTGAAAAGAAAAAAAATATTTACTACTTGGTGGAATCGATCCAGCGACCGCAAAATCAAAAATACCTCCGCGTTACCACTAGGCCACGCATAAAACATTTCAAATTATGTCGTCCGTTTAATACTTGTATATGTGGCTATATACATGATTGAAATAGAAAAGTCCCTAATTGAAATATTTGTCTAATTTTCAGTACGAAGACCACGTTAAACTAAAATTATTTTAATGTAAACATGTACTACAATAGCTGTAGAACATAATTTTAGTTGGATTGCTTTGGTTTAAAGTGGTTCAAATAGTCAAATATCCAACTGTTCATTGCGTACTATCTATTTTTCTATATATTCCTAACAAAACATGAAGATTTTTATGATGTCGTGTAAGACAATTAAAACTATTCTAACATGGTAATGGTGTAATTTGTCTTTCTTTAAATATATTTTAACTAAATATTGTAAAATAATGAAAATGCCTGATGTTTGCTAAAGCGTTATATTGGAGGCGCGAAATCGCATATTAGGTGCGCTATACCTCTTTAAGGTTTTCAGTACCATATCTTGTTATAATATTATGTAGAATAGTCTCTATATAATTGTATTTTTTTTTTTGCAGTAAACAGAAAGTAACTTGAAATTAAAATCTATATTCAAATAAACTTAAAGTAAAAGAAAGGTTGTATTTTAGGAAATAAAAATATTTTTGTTAGAACAAGATACTGACATCGTACCGAGATATAGTATTCATTACAACGAGTAACATGTACATGTATCCCATTATTACGAGTGAAAACACATTTCAATCATTTCGAGATACAAGTCACTATATAACGAAATTCTGTTCATTGACGATGAGAGAGTGGACTCTATATTAGTCATGAAGTTTGTGAAAATAGCGTAGACAGAACACATAACTTAAAATCTGTCCACTGCAATTTCATTAGGCCTCTATGTTTTGTTCCTTGCAATTGACCCTTTTGGCAAAAATTGCTAAAAAAAAACCAAATATGTGCTTTACATATTTCTTGAACAAAATGAATAATTAGTAACGACAAGTTTTGCCAGGCGGCGCAATATGCGACGTCGAAAACTTTCAGCCTTTACGTTGTTGCTAAACCCTCCAAATCGTTTTCGATAATATTTACGTTTTATTTCCGAAAATGTCTTGGAACAATATTTTCTTAGAACAGGTACTCTGATTTCACATTCAATGTACATTTCTAGTTTTGTTTTTTAGAAATATTTTCTATATGTACAAACGATCTGCCGACTCCAAACATACCCTGTATCAGTTTAGTCTAACGCCAGTCTTGTCGAAATGTGTCGTTCAGCGTTTTGACGTTCATTTCTATTCTTATTTCACTTATTGTCATCATAATTGTCCGAATATTTTCAACGTTGCTAAACTAATTATTCACAAAAATGCATTTCAAAGCGATTTTGTTAATTTTATTTACATTAAAGGTCGCTTATGATTTTTTCAAGGTTTTTATAAAATGTTATCAGTTACCCGTGCTCCGCCTTTTACGCCGATGTTAGTAAACAAATCAACTTGTCACAAAGCGCGCCATAAAATCTTTAAAATTTTCGTTACAGCCAAAACGTTTACTGGACAAATAAAGGAATTATATATAAATTTAATGTATTTTTTATTTGAATTTGTTCATTCGAAAAGTACTTTTTCTCGCAATTTTCATTTCATAATGTTGATTTTAACTTTTCGTTTTTGGCATTGCGCCGCATGTCCAATTTTTGATTTAACATGCTTACGTTTCACTAATTCTCAAGGAATATTCAGTAGCAAATTTTCGCAGCAAAATAAAACACTAAAAAATATCGGTTTTTAAGATATGTATAGTTACTACAGCATTGTTCAGGAAAGAGTATGCATGAAAATGTACATGTAAACATGCATGTCTCAAATCTCTGACATTTCCAAAATACTAAAATTACAAATGTTACAGGAAAAGAATTTTAAGAACAAAATTAAAGATGATTGCTGGTTTTTTTCTCATAATAACACTTCTATGAAAAGAATACTGTTAGTGTATTGTTATATATTGTAAATCTGTTAGTTACTGGTGGGTTAATTACAATAATTTGGATAATCACAGTTTTAACATACTGAGTAGCTGCAAAAACAAAATTCACAATATGGCATATTGTAAATTTTATATTAACACCCAACCAGAAAATTTACAATAAACAATATCACAATTACAATTTACTGGGTGAGTGTTAAACCAAAATAAAGAAAATGACGTATTGTAAATTTCATTCATTATTTTTATTTAAACACCTATCTAGCAACAACAAACTTCACTGAATTAATTAGATTATCGTGTAACCATTTATAACAATATTCTTTTTAAAAACATATTTTTTAAAATAAAGATATCATGCACACAAAACAGCAGTTATACTCGAAAAAATCAACAGTAACAAACTACATGTAGTTAAAACATAGGAGATGATACATGTATTAGTATTAACAAAAAAAAAAGTCATTTAAATGTGTCACTTTTTCATCCGACTGTTAAGACAAGTTAATCTTAAGAATAATTATTTTAAAAAATGTAAAAATTTTAGTTAATTAAATCAAAGTTATAAATATAAATTCGTTGATTTGTGCTTATTTACTGTTGAATTTTGAACCGGTTTCATAATCAAAATTCCACGATGCGGGTCAATTTTTCGACTGTCCACGTTTACGATCTACGATACGTAAGTGAAACGGTCGCCAGGGTCTTTATTCAATACGTACCTTCGGCCTCAATATTCAACGTTGAAAAATGACCCCCGGGTCAATTTTCAACCCGGGTCAAAATTCTTCGTTATAGTCATTATTCCAGAATAAGGGGTAGTGGTTATACCTGTTTAAGTATCTCCCTTGAATGCCAAGAAAGTGGCCATGAAAATTTTTATAAGTTATAAAGCAGATGTTAAGGTTGATATAATATATGATTTTTTTAAAAAAAAATTCATTGAGAATGTGCACATCACATTTTGTTCAAATTTAGAATAAAAAACTACAAAATTTGAAGTGCTTATTTTATCAATATTTTGATAAAATTATGATATCGCTATGTAAAAAGGCCAATGCTGTATAGAATTTTGAAATTTGTTTCCGTTCTAAAATTAATGAATATAATTTGCAAATAAATTCAATCAAATATAATAATTATAGCAGAAACGTGAAATTGTAAAATAAAATTCATAATGCCAGAACCCTTAATTTTCTATCAAGACAATTTGTATCGAAATATCTCCCTTGTAAGGTAAGAAAGTAGTCATGAAAATGATGTATGCTGTAGAGGACATCTTAATGTTATAAATGTGTTTAAAGTTATATATGCCGTTTTTAACGGCATTTTTGCAATTTTGAAAACCAGACCCAAATTTGACGATGTGTAAATAAATTTTAAATTATTTTTTCATACATCACAAGTCAAGTAAAACGTAAAAAAAAAACAAAACAAAACAAAACAAAACAAAACACGATAATAATAACGGGCGTTTTGATTGATCCGATACCGGGCATTGTCATAGGGACAGTCTTAAACTGTTAAACCCATTATAAAAGTAGATCACAGTCTTTTGTTTTATATGTTTTATATTCTAATAACAAATATGTTTAAACTGCCATTTAACAAATATATTTGTATTGGTTAACTTACTTTTTCAAAAACGTGCTCATGCAGATGGTGCAGTGGATGTTGGCACTCGATTCATTCACTCATATTCATCCTCTGTTTCAGCAATGGATTTTTTCACAGTTAAACACTCCATTGACAATGTTTTTTTTCACCTCGTGTACAGCTAATTCCCTTATTTTCATTCATTTCAACATCTCGGTGATGGCAGAAAACATGGCAGCATCGAATGTGAAAATTGGCGGCTAGCTATTGATCGACCAATCAGCACGCGCGTAGCGTAACATTAAACCAAAAGTAAAAGTAGAAACAAAAAGCATACGGAAAATTCTTTATTCAACATCAAGCTGTAGATACTCGATCAAATCTAAGTAGACTGATATTTGAACTGAGGAAAGAATAATATACCGTTACCATGGTTACAAAAGAACAGACAGGTTAGTGTTCTCGTAATACGTGGGGGGGGGGGGGGGTCAAACTCTCTTTTATATGTAGTAGGAAAGGAGGAATGAGCATATAAATACATTGAAAACATATGGCTGGACCGGGAATCGAACCCGGGACCCCTGTAACTCTAGTCAGGAGCTCTACCACTGAGCTATCCAGGCCTATATCCACGGTCCATATAGCCCCAACTACTACATTCCTCCCTCCTTAAATAGTCTTCGACCCCGAAGACACAACACAAGTTCACCTTGTCAGGACTTATTATATTTACATTGCCTGAACAAGGAAGGCCACGGCACCATCTGTAGTAGGAAAGGAGGAATGAGCATATAAATACATTGAAAACATATGGCTGGACCGAGAATCGAACCCGGGACCCCTGTAATTCTAGTCAGGAGCTCTACCACTGAGCTACCCAGGCCGATATCCACGGTCCATATAGCCCCAACTACTACATTCCTCCCTCCTTAAATAGTCTTCGTCCCCGAAGACACAACACAAGTTCACCTTGTCAGGACTTATTATATTTATATTGCCTGGACAAGGAAGGCCACGGCACCATCTGTAGTAGGAAAGGAGGAATGAGCATATAAATACATTGAAAACATATGGCTGGACCGGGAATCGAACCCGGACCCCTGTAACTCTAGTCAGGAGCTCTACCACTGAGCTATCCAGGCCGATATCCACGGTCCATATAGCCCCAACTACTACATATATAGTGAAACATCATAATTGATCTTGAATTGAAGTTGATCTTAACTCGTAATATCGGAAATCTTAATTGAGACTCTCTTAGAATAAAACTTTAATCCTAAAATATTTATTAGATTTATTTATTTTTTCTCTTTAATTGACAGTCTTAAAGTTGTGTTCAATATGTAAAATTTTATAAGTCTAATTTCTGTTAAAGCTTTGGCAAGCTCAGAAAGTAATAAAACAGAGAAAAAAAAGAAGAAAAGTTTGTGGTAAACTTCTGGAAAATTTTAAGGAGTTTGCCAAAAGTTTGCCACTACTGGCAAAAAAGCTGCAAACATAATTGAGTGTCTGTAAACTTCTGGCAAAATAAAAGAGTTTACGAGAAGTTTGCCACTACTGGCAAAGATCGGCAAACAAGTTCAGAAGTTTTCTGGTAAACTAATCAGTTTGCTACACATTTTTTGGCAAATTTGCTGCACATTTGCCGCAAACAATTCATTTTGGTAAGGGAACATGCTATAGTACTCCTTTTAAGTAAAATATTGTTGGAATTAACATTGTCATTTGCTATGATTGTTTTACTTTAATATTTTTTGTACTATTCATTGGCATGTCTTTCTCTTGTAATTATAATGATATGTCATGTACTTGTCTGTTCTGGACTCTGAATAAGAAATAAATGATCTGTATCTGATCTACATGTTTATCTATATCTGTATAAAAAAGTTCCACACGCCATTGCATGTACATGTAGAGGAAGGCGACATTTATAAAGAAAAACAAATTTTCTTTGATAACGTTTTGCTGTGTAGAGTTTGCTCTAAAGACGGTAAGCTTTTTTAAAAAGCTAAACTTGTAAGATGTCTTGTTGGATCTATAGTTACAATTGACATCGGGATCGAAGTTCCAAAGAAGAGATAAAAATATAATGGCGAGCAACTTTCACTTCATTAAGGGTACACCCCCCGAAATAATGTTTTCAGATTTCCAGGCG